>OY720430.1:130894933-131076549 GCA_963082735.1 Pocota personata | reverse complement strand
CCCCTACTTCCCTGATATGTTAGAGCCGTCTGTGTATACCGATACCCAATTGGAGTTTCTTGTCGTTCTTTCATTCGGCCAGGATTCTCTTGCGGGGAAAGTTGTTTCGAAGTTGTTGAAGAACTTATACGATTTTTCAATAACTTCACTGGGGCATTCGATGAGTGGTGTTATTACTCTTATCATTTCGGTGATTTTTCGATGTTCCGTGTTTGCACCTTCGTTGAAATGGCCGAAAGATCTAAGCCGTGAGGCTGAAAGACCCGCAATCTTCTTCGTTTCGAGGTGCACTGGTAGGATGTTTAGGATAGTTTCCATGGCCACGGTTGGTGTTGAGGATTGTGCTCCTGTGATACCCAAGCAGACCATACATTGAACCTTTTAGTCACTGGCCACCATACAACTACTCCGTAGATGATAGGTTTTATTACACATTCGTATATCCGGTGGACCTGTTTCGGTTTCAAGCCGAAATACGCTCTCTTCTTCCAGGTTATTTCTCTAGGTCAATATTATGACCTGATACTTGACGCTGTCACAGAGTTGCAGTGATGCTCCTCCAAGTTGTGGAATATGAGAGTCAGTAGTTTTGGCCTTCTTTGTAAAGAGAACTAGTTCCGTTTTATTTGGATTTGGACGCTGTCACAGCGTCCACTCTCCTCCGCCCATTTCGTTATGATTCTTAGGGTGTTTTGCATAAGCTCTCCTATGATGTTCAGGTGATCATCTGCACAGGTTGCATCTAGTGCTTTTAAAAGGTTGTCCATTGTGAGTACCCTCAAAAAAGGAGATATTGTCCTCCCCTGTGGTACAAACTGTTCCCCTTCTTGCTTCGTCTCCCAGTGAAGCGTGATAATGCGGTTTGTAAGCATGTGTTCTAGCCAATTGTTTATTATTTAGTTTTTACAGTATATCGAGAGTGCGTCCACAATTTGTCAAGTTTTAACATTGTTAAATGCCCCTTCGATATCTAGAAATACGCCTGCGACTGATTCCTTTATCTCGAAAGCATCTTCTATTGTGGATACAACCTGGTGTAGTGCCGTCTCAACTGATTTTCCTTTGAGGTATGCGTGTTGATTAGGACACAGCCGCGGATTTGTAATCTGTGTTTTGATGTAGTTATCACAGATTATCTCCATTGATTTTAGTAGGAAGGACGTTAGGCTAATAGATCTATAGCCCTTTCCTGTCGATAAATCTTTCTCGAGTTTTGGTAGGAACACCACTCTTACCTCTTGCCATTGTGTTGGTGTGTATCCGAGATATAGACATCCCCTAAAGATATTAACCAGGGTTTTCTTTAGGGTGTCTAATTCTATTCCTTTTTGCAAAAAAAGATGGGAACCATTCCGTCAATGCCAGGTGATTTATATGGTGAAAATGAGTTAATGGCCAAGGCCACTTTATCTTCGAGTAAGCCCACACTTGGAAGGTGTAGCTGCCTTGTTGAAATAGTTTGAGAAGTGTGTACACATCAGCGTCTCCAAGGTATCGGCTGCGGTTGCGAAGTTATTACCCGCCTGTAGAAGCTGATAACTTGGTGTTTCCTTGGACAGGATCTTCTATAATCGCGCTACTCTATTGTTATCGCATATGTTAGTGCAGACAATTTTCCATGATTCCCTTTTAGTAGCCCTGGTGAGCTTCTTGAAGCTTGTCTGAAGATTACTTACAAAGATGGACCAATCTGTTTTCTTAGAATGCCTAATCATTACTTTGGGTTTGTGATCAATTCTAATATCAAAACTCAACCACCTGTGGTGCGAAAAGGAGATCTCACTACTGATCTTCCAGTTAGACACCAGATGTATAGACCTATCGTCGCATAAGGTTATATCTAATACCTCCCTTCTAATTTTGTTTATGAAGGTTGGTGAACAGCCCGTGCAGGACGTGTTAAGAATATCACTGCAGCGCCCCCACAAATACATAGCGCTTATCGTAGAAGGAGACTAAGTGGAAAATCACATCTAGGTAATTTTTAAAATGTTCAGGTAAGATTAGCGACACATATACCATCTTAAAACTGTCCCGCAAGTGTGCATGCGAATCCGGGGGTTGATACGACTGGAGATAACCGGTGTTGTAAAAGTAAGATCAAACATAAATCAAAAATCAGGAGTATGCACGTGTCAAAATCAAAAAAGCTTAAGCCCTAGGGTTTATGGAAAAGTACGAGTACACTAAAAAGAAAGGCACTACGTTACGCATGGTTGTGATCCTGGGACGAGCAGAAATGCTCGGGGGTAGAGCAAAATAATGCTAATAATAAGGTGGAAAGTTAGGCAACACAGACGCCACAGAACCAAAGCGTAAAGAGGCAAATAAGGTGGATGCACATCACAGCAGCTGCAGTAACACCTGGCCCAGCTAAAAACAACAGTGAAACCAATTGGAGCAAAGTGAGCACGAAAAAACGAAGGAAACCAGCACGACCAGACGCAATCGTTATAAAGCCGACAGGTGTATTGTCGTACGCGGATATGCTTAGGATATGCTAAGAATGAGCCTGATCTTAAGGAGATTAGACAAAATGTTAACTACATAAGGAAGACAGCGAAGGGGCACTTGCTTATAGAACAAGAGATCTGCGGACTTGCAAATCTCACAGTTTCAAAACAAAATAGAAAAGTCGCTAGTGGAACGCGGTAAGGTTAAGAGGCTAACAAACGAAGTACTGGTTGAAATCAAAGATCTCGATGAAGTTACTACCGAGGAGGAAATCTACGAAGCTATCACAGAGCGGCTAGAACCCAGACGGCAACGGTAAGTCTCCCAGCAGAAGCTGCCAATACGCTTATCTCTATTGGTAAAATTCGAGTAGGATGAGTGGTCTGCCGCATTCGCGAAAAAATAGTACCAATAAAATGCTACAAGTGCCTGGATTTTGGACATAAAGCAAGGCAATGCAAGTCCACCAGAGATTTGTTCAGCTGTTGTGTAAGATGCGGGGAAAGCGGGCACATAGCGAAAACCTGCACGCGTGAACCTATATGTCTCCTCTGCCATGACAACGAGGGGCTAGCTAGCAATCACATTACAGGAAGTAGAAGATGTCCGTCTTATCAAAAGGCGATGAAGGAACTGCACCACTCATAAAAATACTGCAGCTAAATCTAAACCACTGCGAGGCTGCTCAAAATATACTGTTGCAATCAGTACGGGAATTGAATATTTTAAGTGAACCATACAGGCAGTACGATAGAAATAGATGTGTGACTGACAGTACAGGCAAAGCTGCGATTTGGACCTGCAGCAATAATTCCTCCCAGACAGAGGTGGTACCTAACACTGCCTCCGTATGAACCAAAATTAATGGCATACACATATACAGCAGCTACGCTCCACCGAGTCTCACAATAGAGGAATTTTAAAACTTCTTTGACAGACTTACTTTGGATGTCAGAGACCGGAGTTCTATTGTTATAGCTGGTGATTTTAATGCCTGCGCTACAGAGTGGGACAGTTCCAGATCAAATAGAAGAGGAATTTGTCTGTTAGAGGCCGTCGCCGCATTTGACATAACTCTTGCTAACAATGGCCAGGGAAAAGCATTTAATCGAAACGGAGTGGGTTCGATTATAGATATCACGTTTGCTAGCTGTTCCTTAGCCCAAAACACCTCGTGGAAAATAAGCACCCACTACACTCACAGTGACTATCAGGCAATACTGTTTGAAATCAAAATGAACAGAAATACTACAGTTCCAAATACGACTCAAAACCTAGGATGCGTTTCTGATTATGCTGGAGGACACAACACTGACAGGCTCAGCGATAGACAAGGCGAAACAAATAATGAAACAACTTATAGATGCTTGCGATTTCTCTATGGTGCGAAGGAAAGGGAAAACGTAAATATACTTCAGTTCACTGGTGGAATGAGAATACAGCGCAACTACGCTCCGAATGTCACTGCATGAGAAGACTGTACCAACGGTCTAGAGGAAGAGACACGTTCGAAGAATTGCAAAATCGATACAGAAGAGCGCGCAAGGAACTAAAACAAGCTATCCAAGATAGCAAACGTAGATGCTTCTTGGAATTATGTGATGAAGCGGTCCAAAACCCATGGGGGAGGGCGTAGTTTTGAAAAAACTTAAAATATTCCAGCAACCACCACAAACATGTCCGAATCTGTTTCTCGAGATAGTTAATGAGCTCTTCCCAAGCCAACGGGAAAGGCAATTAAGTAACGAACAGCTAGCACCAACCCAGCTGATACCTATGGTAACAAGAGAAGAACTAATACTATCTGGCCCAGATGCTGTACCCAATATAGCACTGAAGACCGCAATTAAGGCCAGACCGGAATTGTTTCTGGACCTATACAATTCATGCCTTCGAGAAGGAGTGTTTCCGAGTCAATGGAAAGTGCAAAAATTGGTCCTCCTACCTAAGGGAAACAAATTACCGGGAGATCCATCATCTTATCGACCACTCTGTATGCTGGATACAGCTGGAAAAGTACTGGAACGGATTATTGATACCAGGCTAAAAGCAGCCATTGAAAATGCGAGAGGTCTAGCCGAACTCCAGTATGGGTTCCGTAAGGGACGGTCCACGATAGATGCAATCAAGGTGGTAGTTGATACTGCACAGAAAGCCATAGATGACCGAAGATGGAGAAGATGCTCAAAAAAGTACTCCTCCGTCATAACATTAGACATCAAAAATGCGTTCAATTCTGCAAACTGGGAACATATTTTGGCTGCTCTAAGGAACAAGAGAGTTCCACAGTATTTAATAAATATAATAATGGATTATTTTAGGCAGCGGATCCTATTGTATAATACAGGTAAAGGTATTAAGAAATACATATTAACGGGTGGGGTGCCACAGGGCTCGGTCTTAGGGCCGCTATTGTGGAATATTATGTATGATGACATTCTTCGACTATCAATACCTTAAGAAGCAAAAATTGTAGGATTTACTGATGACATCGTCATCGTCGTAGTGGTCAAATTTTTGGAGGAAATTACACAAATCAGCAACGACACTATTAGGATAGTCCAAAAATGGCTTACTTCAGTAGGCCTAATGCTTGTCGAAAATAAAATAGAAGCGGTGCTGATCAGCAACAGGAAAAAGTGCGAAACAATTACCATCACTGTAGGTGCACACAAGATTAAATCGAAACCAGCAATTAAGTATTTGGGTGTGGTGGTCGATACTAAGCTAACATTTAAACAACATCTGGAACATGCAAGTGAAAAAGCCTCACGAGTGAATAAGACACTCATGCGGATAATGCCAAACATAGGAGGACCAAGGTATAGCCGAAGACGACTGTATGCGAGTGTAATCAAGTCAGTAATCCTGTAAGCTGTCAACGACCAACGTACTCCTACAATTATAGTAGGACGCGTTGGACTCGCTTCTCCAGAACTTTGACAAGAGCACTCTCCTCGAACTCGCTCTACCCCCACCTAAAACAAATGGACGAGAGAATTAAACGAATTCGTACTGACAACGCAGACATATTCCGCAATGCAACAATTGACACACTATACCAACACAAAAGTAGACTGCTGTCGAGACTAAAAACATTGTACAGACAGTTTACTGACAGACAAAACTCGGAGGTTAGGACACTGAAGTAGTTGATTAAAAACCTCCAAATATTAATTAGTGAAAATTACAGACTTTCTGTAAATTTGCATTGGAACAACAAAATTCGGGCTGTAAAATCCAACAACCCGAGTATGTTCCCGCAAATAAATAAAATATTTCGGAGGAATAATCAAAACGACCTTCCGTGTCTTAAGATCCCCCGAACGACGAACAATGGACGAATACTTATAACAGCAGGTATAGATCCAGATAACGCAGTAGAGGATGACAACTTCTTTGTGATCGAAGATCCGCAGGAGAAGGTAGAGGCTATAGGAGCGACTTTCCAGGAAGTGTACAAGGTGAATGATACCATTTGCCCGAACCACGACCTGGAAAATCGCGTCCTTGTGCACAACTTCTACCTTCGAAATGATATAGAGCACTGGCGATCCGAGAACATAGGTTTTACCGAGTTCAATGACGATAACATGGCAAATAATGTCATCGCCGATGAAAGGGTACATCCCCCGTACATATCGAAGGTGGAGCTCCAAGCGATCTTCGACTCATTGAGGAGGAAGAAATCTGTAGGAATCGATGGAGTGTCGAACATTGTGCTTCGACATCTCCCTCTAGAAGCGGTGGACATTTACACCACTCTGTTTAACAATGCACTGAATAATGCACATTATCCAGTGCATTGGAAAACAGCAGTGATACAACCCATCCCCAAACGGGGTAAGGACACTTCCAATCCGGCAAATCTCCGGTCGATAAGTCTCCTTCCGAACATCAGCAAGGTATTCGAGAAAGTGATCAATAGAGCCCTGCTTAAGTGGACTGAGAACAGTAATATAATTCCGGATAACCAATTCAGTTTTAAGGCAGGGCATGATACAATACATGCCGCGTCTAAACTGGTATCGGATATCCAATGGAACAAAAGCAAGAATCAATGCACGGGTGCCTGCCTGATTGACTTGGAGAAGGCCTTCGACACCGTATGGTTAGAGGGACTCTTCTACAAGCTGAGCAGGCTGGGCATAAGCAAACCACTGCTGTACATACTTTATAACATGTTCACCAGTAGACAGTTCATCTTCAAAAATGGCAATGTGACTTCTGCTGGAACAATTCAAATTAAAAATGGTCTGCAACAATGTGCGGTTAATTCACCGATCCTTTTCAACATTTACACGAGCGATCTCATATGATCACTTCACCATGCCATAGCGTACGCAGACGACTTGATCGCGTACAGATCAGGACCAAAAATCGAGGTCATTGCAATTCTCTTGCAATGTGACTTCGATAAGATTCAGCGATATTGCGATGACTGGGAGTTGAAGATCAACTTCCAGAAATCGGAAACCATTCTTTTTAGGATGCCGTTGTCTGGTGCCTCTAGGGATACCAGGAAGAATTGGCGAAAGTTCTCAATCGTGGGACCGCATGGACAGCCACTTACGTATCGAAATGTAGTCAGATACCTGGGGCTCTGGTTAGACCAATAGATATATTTTAACAAACATATAGATGCTGCTTTTGCCCTTACAAAGAGACTTTTTTATAGCAAGCAACTCGATGCAAGGGTAAAAACAATCTGCTACACGGCCCTCATTCGGCTCATGCTTGTATACGGATGCTCCGTGTGGTTCAACGTGGGAGCAAGCTTGTTGGAAAAGATTTGGGTGTTTGAGAGGGCTTGCCTTCATTTGTACAGAACACCAGAGTCCCAGTACATAAAATTCTATCCGAATGAGGTCCAATACGTTTCCTCCTAATCCAGGGTAGCCTGTTGGATGTTTGAAGTTGGCTTTTTGTTGTCCATGGCCGACTTACGTAGTTTAGGTTTAAGTAGTTTAGGTATGTTGTAGGTAATTTTCGAATAATAATAAAAAAAATATATATATATGTCCACAGCACTTGGATGCAAAAATACAAAAAAAAAAAAAAAACACAAAAAACATAAAAAAAAAAAAATTACGTATAAAAATACGTAAGGTAGAATAAGATAGGCTAATTTAGAATAAAGTAGTTTAAGATTTATTTTAAGGTAGATTTGTAAGTTTCATATATAAGATCAATAAAAAAAAACGAGTTCATGTACTAAGTTTTTTCATTTGATTAAACATTTTTCTTAGTAGTAATAGCTAATAGAATAATATAATAAACAAATAAAGAATCTAAAGTTAGTTACGTCGAAAGACATAGTTCTAAGTATTCGGTTTAACTTAGAGCGCCCGCATAGGGCCAGTAAGTTATAGTTAAGTTAGTTAAGCTAGTTTTAAGCGTTCTTGTCTAGCAATTAAGTTACAATAAATTTAACAATAAAAATGCATTAAAAATGAAAAATGAAATGAGTATCGGTTCTCGTCGGATCACCGAAATCAAGCATCGTCGGGCGCGGTTAGTACTTAGATGGTTGACCGCTTGGGACACCGCGTGTTGTTGGCAATGGGCATCACAATGGATCTACATTGATCTAAGTGTGGCGTAGTAGGTCTTTCAACCTCTACGTCAACCCATTAAACCTAACCTAACCTAAATCCTGTATGCTACACCAATTTGGGCAAGACCAAGTCGAATAAGAAGAAAATCGAAACAACGTACGGATTATGTGCCTTGAGGGTATGTAGTGCATATCGCACATCTAGCGATGCGGCATGTGTCATTGCAGGAATGGTCCTCATTGACCTGGGGATATATGAAAAGAAAAACAACACGGAGGACGGTGAAACGAACACCACTGAGGGAACAAATGACCTAAGACAAGATGAACTAACGGCCAGTATATAAAGGTGGTATAAAGGTGGTTCTAGTCAGGAGAAATCTGGTATACTGACCAACCGAGTATTTCGTCAGTATCTTTTAGAAGATTTCTCCTTCCAAAAAGAGCCATTTTAGTAGATTTTGAGCAGCCTCACAGTGAGTTAGATTTACCTGCAGTATTTTCATGAGTGGTGCAGTTCCTTCATCGCCTTTTGATAAGACAGACATCTTCTTCTTCCTGTAATGTGATTGCTCGCTAGTCCTTCGTTGTCATGGCAGAGGAGACATTTAGGTTCACGCGTGCAGGTTTTCGCTATATGCCCGCTTTCCCCGCATTTTACGCAACAGCTGGACAAATCTCTCAAAATCCAGGCACTTATAGCATTTTCTTGGTACTAATTTTTCGCGAATGCGGCAGACCACCCATCCTACTCGAATTTTACCCATAGAGATAAGCGTGTTGGCAGCTTCTGCTGGGGACTTACTGTTAAGGTCTGGGTTCCACCATATGCCTTCCGAATCGACTTGATCGCTGTCGGTTGGATCTTGAAAGTAAATTTCCTCCTCGGTAGTAACTTCATCGAGATCTTTGACTTCAACCGGTACTTCGTGTGTTAGCCTCTTAACCTTAGCATGTTCTATTTTGTTTTGAAACTGTGAGATTTGCAAGTCCGCAGATCTCTGATTTTGAACTCCGTTTTTCCTATTACTCTACACGCTGTTCACCACTGAACAGTAGGCTAGACGAATGGAGCTGGTGAGCCTTCTAATTTCGGTGTGGACATTGCTTTTACCCTTAATAAAGTCCATCAGTTTATCAATTTCTTCTATAGTTGGACTGTTCTCCGCGACTGCTGCGAACAGGTTCTCCATCTCCATGACGTGGCGGATATTTGATTCTTTTATAACCAGTTCCGCACTGACTGGTATGCTAACCACCTCTTTCGCTGTACTTTTCGGCGGTGATCGCATCAATATAGAACTTATCCTAAAAGGTTCATCAATCTGTTGAACTCCATTAGGTGTTCCTGCTTCTCCTTTTCATTTTGATTTTTTGATTTGTGTTTTTTTGGTTTATATTATATTATTATTTAAAATGTCCGCAAAGCTGAAAGGAAGGCTCTGCACCGCAGTTGTATGTCCAGCGCTCACATACGGTTCACAATGCTAGACAATGTACAAAAAGTATTAGGGCAAATTAACGGCACCTGAGATGAAGATGCTTCGCATGACAGCAGGAGTAACAAAGCTTGATAGAATAAGAAGTTCGAAGATTCGAGGAAGCCTTCATGTAAAAGAAGCTCAAGCAAGATAGAGCACGACCGGCTCAGTTGGTATTGTCATGTTCAAAGGGATCCTTCGAACCACGTCAAAAAGGCAATATCAATCAATGTTCCTACCAAAAAACAACTGGATCACACAAATGCAAATATCAATACCAGCAAGATCCCTTCTCACATATGGTTCACTAGTTTGGTGGATGGTTCTTGAGAATCAATATCAGCTTTCAAACCTCACCAAAATCCAGAGGGCAGCGTGTATCGGAGTCATGGGGTCAATAAGAACAACACCTACAGCGGCAATGGAAACCATGCTCAGTTTCATTCCGCTTAATATATACTGTAGCAGTCTGGCGGCTAAAACCGCGAGAAGGGCGATTGTGGTCATCGAGCCTTTACGGTCATGCCTCCATTTTATCCCGATGGGGAACTACCAGCAGATCGGTGGAAACTGATTTTATGACCCCTACGCTAGCATTTGAAAGGAGATTCAACATAAGAATTCTTGACAGAACGCACTGGAGGAACCTGAGAACCATGAAGAAAAAGGAACTGGCGTTCTATACTGACGGTTCTAAGATGCACGTTGGCACGGGAGCCGGAGTTTATTGTGAGGCCCTAGGAATAAACAACTCCTTTAGAATAAGCGACGACTGCGTCTTTCAGGCTGAAATCACAGCCATCATACAGGCTGCTGAAATTATACGCGAGAGTAATATCGTTGGTAAAACGATAACTGTCTATATAGACAGCCAGGCAGCCATTAAGGCTCTGGACTCTGCTGTAATTAGATCAAGGCTTGTGAGAACTTGCAAATCAATCTTAAATGGAATATCCAGAGCCAATGCGGTGACCCTCTGCTGGGTTCCAGGGGATATGGATATCGAAGGAAATGAAAGGGCTGACGAGCTTGCTAGGAAAGGGTCGGCGCTGCACTTATCGCGGGCCCTCCCTTTTGTAGTAACCCCAATCAGTTTCCTACGAAAGAAAATAGAAGACTAAACCACTGATCGAGCAAACAGACGATGGATTCATCTGGAAACATGCGCAACGGCCAGGGCGCTATGGCCGGCCTTTAGCAAGAAGAGATCAACTACTCTGGTGAAACTTAGTCGTTATAATACACGGGTCGTTTCTGGAATAATTACTAGTCATTGTGCCATTGGAGTTCACGCGGAACGAATCGGTGTGCTACATAACGACTACTGTAGAAGCTGCAGGGACGAAGAAGAAAGTGAATCAGTTCGTCACCTGCTGTGTGATTGTCCTGCCCTATCCGTTACAAGAATGAGGACTCTCAGAAGTTACTTCTTCTCGGAATTGGAGGACTTAGGTAATATAGAGCTTACGGACCTCCTGAGATTTATATCATTATCTGGGTGGTTCTAACAGCGGACTTTTAACGTTTCCAGGGTTAAACGATTGGGCAAAATGGACCCGAATTTGTTGGTCTAAGTGAGCAGTGACTCTATTTGTCACAAGGCACCCATCTACCTAACCTAACATATATTCGAGGCTCCTTACTGTGAGGTCGCTTGTGGTGATCTGTGGGATAAAGAAGATATTAATATTCATTTGAGCCACAATACAGGCTCTGCACTTACTGTTTCCGTTGTCTGCAATCACTTTCAATTTATTCCCCCATCCTGTTACCTTATTATTCAAGCAATAGGGTTCCTGGATGAGGGCGATATTCGCCTTCCCTGCTGAGAGGTAAGCACAGAGGTTGGCAGTTGCCGCCCTACTGTGTTGAAAGTTTGCTTGGATTACCTTAATTTATCCCATCATGGAATGTAGGGATCACAAAGCTGACTTGGTGAAAGTCGCATTGTGCTTTACCCCCTTGTAGGATTAGTGACCTCAGTGATTCCTCGTCAATCCCTACCACGATCAGTTGGCCTTTGCCTACCTGTTCCTTTGCTTGGTAGAGTTTCCACTTTTCTGTCTTAAGGTCCTTGTTTAGCAGCTTCATCCGCGCAAACAGCATTGCAGGTTCCTCGACTACCCCTGGGATCCAAATGGACATCCTGGTTAATCTGGGAATCTTTTCCGCCGGTAGAACCACTAGATTGGTCTCTTCCATCGAGTCTGGATGTTAATTTTGTTAACGACTCCGTCGAGGCATTATCCTTACAGCATATGTGGCAGCGGCTGCCTTTGAAACCCGCCCTCAGGAAATTCAGAGAAGCCGTCGGATTCTCAGAAAGTATTTGATCCAGGGCATATTGTAGACCACCATGGCTGCTACGAGTACATCCCTATACGACCTCGTGTGACGAGATTTAATAAGTGTGGCTGCCTGTCCTCTTGAAATTGTCGTCCTTTTCGGGTCCTTAAATTTTGACTGTGAGACAGTACTTCCCTCGCTCCTCCCTGTGTGAGCGTTAGCCCGCCCTGGTGGAGCAGAGGTAAGCCTAATTTGTGGTCTTTGACGACACGACTTCTTTTACTCTGCGGTGGTCCTCCACTTGACATCAGAGTTTGCCGCGGGGCCCACGCGGGGAGGCGACTTTTGGCGTTGAAGCCAGACAGCTTGAGTTTGAAACCAAATTCCCTTGCTTCTCCATCTCTAGTCGCCTTTTTTCTTTAGCCCTTTTCCGCTGTTGGGCTACGGAGATTTTTCGTCTTTTACGGGTCACTGCCTCGTCCTCTTTACGAGCGGTCAGTGTCCATGTCGTTCCAACCTCTTCAATTTTATCTGCTGAAGTGAAGGGGTGGTGCAACTGGAGACTTATCCCCTTTTCGGGGCCAAGCTTCGCCGGCAGCCGTGGCCTCTGTCGACTTTTGGATGTATATCCCCATCCGCGTTTCTTCTTTTCCTGTTGTACTCTCCATGTTTTTTTTTCATGTTTTTGCTACTTTACTGTAGGTTTTTTTTTGTTTACCTCTTGTAAGGGTAAGTTTAAGTAATAAACGGAACAGTGATGTAATACAATCGTTATCCATTGCCCGGACCCAAGTCTTCCACCAAGTTTAATATTGCAGTCGTACAACTATAGCGAGCTCTGAAACACTGACTGGCACATAGTAAGTAAATTGTATTCTTTTAAGTGGTTAACTACTTGCCAACTAACTTACTTTTCCAAAACTATGGACTGAAATGGTAAAATCGATATGGGGACGATATTCTTTGACTCATTTTTTGATTGATTCATTTTTTAATAGCGGCACCATTTTTGATTTTTTCCAAATTTTTAGATATATTGAAGTGGTAAGAATGCTATTGTAGATGTGCGTGATAAAAGGCAGCATTTGAAAACAGTTTTACACGCATCAGCTCCATTAACCCTATTGAAACAGAAACTGTTAATGCTTTAGACTTGAAGCATATAATTCTTCGCTATTATCACAAGCTGTTTCGGCTCCAGCAAACATATTGATTAATTTATTTTGGTTAGATTCGACACTATTGTTAGGTTTTTGTTTGCTAATGCCCAAGCTTTTATTTCTAGATTAACGAAATTTCGCAGCCTTTTAATTTGTACATGAAGTACATTTCTTATATGCCACATTCCTTTTTGAATTTAGAGATTGAATCCTATTCTATTAGTGCTCCCAGTCTCTAAAATTGTTTTTCAAATTACATTCCACAGTTTGTTGAGGCATATGCAACCTTTCGGCTATTTCACGGCTAGTTAAATTTCCACGTGCTAAAACCAACATTTTAGATTTACACAGCGCTCTAATTTTTCCAGCTTTTCACTAAAATCGCACTTCATTCCGTATTGGGCAGTTATCGGCAGATAAATGCACATTTAATAAATAAATCCAAGTATTTGTAGGTATATTGTAGGTATATTATATTATTTTGCTACCCAGTGCAATGAAATTCCAAGTATTGCAACTTGAAAAACTCAAAAAAAGGGTTTACAAATTTTTATTTGCACAGCTTTTAATTCTGTTGAAGGTGCAATGAAAATTTGGACAAAAACGGATTTCACTACTTAATTTTTAAATATTTGAAATCAAATCAAATTTTCCGTTTTCCAGCATATCTCTTTTATTAAAAGTATATATCTCGGTAAGTATAACCTCTGAAGCAAAATATGTCGTAAATTAATTTTCTATAAACCGTATTTTACACATATATTTCCTAGAATTACCCATTTTGAAGTTGTTGGCGTTGAAATGCAATTGTATCTTACCGCCGCATTATTTGTATTGAAGTAGGTACTTAATTAGCCCAGAAATATTAGATGAAATGGGACTAATTACCCGTGAATTTTATTATATTGTATAAATATGAGAACTTACAAAAACGCTTCCCTAAGAAGAGTAATAAACAACATATTAAAAGTAAATTAAAACTCACTCCTCTTCGCACCCTCAAGAATACCCTAGATAGTCCAGGAAGCTGCACATTTAATAATAATAATATAATAATTTATTTCGTTTATAATTTACAGTGTGTTATCGCACAATTTACATAATTCGAGATACAGAGATTTGATATAAATTTATACCTTTCTACTGGAAAATAATGTTAAATACTTTTAAAGAAAATGTTTGAATACGAAAAAATTCTTTGAGGAAAACAACGGCAAAAACCTCAAATTTAAGAAGCAAAAAAAAAAAAAAAAAAAATAAATAAATAAAAAATATAAATAATAAAGAAAAGAGATAAATATGTATATATATGCTTAATATACGCAAATATTACAGAATTTAGAATAATTTATAATATAATAAATAATAAATAAATAACGTAAAACTACCTTGCCAATAATTACTTAATAACTAATTAAAAATAATAATAGTAATAATAATAAATAAATAGATTAGCATAGCATAAGGTATGTAATATATCAAATTAACAAAAACTTAAATTAATAAATAGATAAATAAATAGATAAATAAATTAATAAATTAATCAAATAAATAAATAGATAAATAAATTAATAAATTAATCAATTAAATAAATTGACAAATGCATAAACATTTTAACAGATACATAAATAAATTAAGAGATAAATAAATTAACAAATAAATATATTAACAGATGAATAGATTAGCAAATAAGTTAACAAAGATATGAAGGAACAAAAAGTTAAAAAAAAAAAAAAAAAAATAAGGAGTTTAACATTGCATTAGTAAGCATCAGGTAAGGGTATGATATTGCATATTTAATTGATTTATTAGGGGATCGTCAGGAATATCGCATCTGATCTTAAATGTGTCATTAAGTTTGCCAATTCTGAAGGAGATCAATTCAACATTAGCTTTTGTATGTAGGTCTAATGTAGAGTGATGCCAGGGAAGTTTTAGCATCATTTTTAATAGTTTGTTCTGTGAGATTTGTAACTTCCTAATGTGACAATCTGCACAATCGCCCCAAACCTGGCATCCATACAATAGAATAGCTTGAAAAATCGTTTTGTATATTATTATTTTGTTTTCATTTGACAGTGATGATTTTCTATTTATGAACGGATATAACATTCTTATAGCTATATTTATTTTGTTAATTGTTTGCGTATTATGTTCTTTAAATGTCAATTTTGAGTCAAGATATATGCCCAGATATTTTACAGCGGGATTCCATGTTATTGAATGTCCGTTGATTATGAATTGATTAACCGGAAGAAAACAAGGACTTCTTTTTCGTGTAAAAAAGATAGCTTGCATTTTTTCGGCATTTAGCTTTATTTTCCACTTTGTGTAGTAGCTTTACAGTATTTCAATCGCATTTTTTAAATTGGTCTCAATATTAAGACCAAACTCATGCGATGAAATGATGGCCGTTTCATCGGCATATATTGCTGCTTCACATTGGGGTAGAATGGGGAAATCGGATGTGTACAAATTGTACAATACTGGTCCAAGAACCGAGCCTTGTCGACAATCTTAACAATTTTTTCTTTCAGAATTTTTTCGTAAATTTTACTTACATTACTGAGCAAACTTATTGGTCTGTAACTTTGAGGTATATCAAGAGGCTTTCCCGCTTTTGGAATTGGTACTACCTTTGCCAGCTTCCATGCGTCTGGAAAATATTGCATTTTAAGGCAAGCGTTAATGATAAACGTAAGTAGTTTAATTCCCTCTTTAGGTAACTTTTTCAGGTATACATTTTTAATGTTATCAATTCCACCTGTTTTCCTAATCTGCAAATTGTCTACAATTTATTTTATATCTGTTTCAGTCACAAATTCACTTGACGGAGTTTCAGTAGTAGTCGCATTAAAGGTTTGTAGAACATTTTCTATAAGTGTGTTGGTATATGCGTCTCCTAAATGTTGAGATACCACATGATTTTCAGAGAAATTCGAAGCAAGTACTTTCGCTTTTTCACTGTCTGTAAAAAAGGTATTGGATTCATTTTGAAGACAAGGTATTTGCCTGTTTTTATTTTTTATAATTTTCATTATATTCCAGAAAGGCTTTGAAGCTTTATCGAGAGTACTTAATTTGTTGTTCTATTCTTCGTTTCGGAAAGTTTGAATGCTTTTATTTACTAGTTTGTTAATTTGTGATAACTGAATTCGATACATAGGCTGGCGATATCTTTGCCAGTTTCTTCTGTGCATATTCCTAATTCTAATAAGTTCTAAGATATGAGCTGGTAATTTTACACATTTAAATTTTTGAGAGACTTTAGGAATGTTATTATTAGCTGAGGTAATAATAATATCTGAAAATTGTTGAACAATGGAGTCGACATCTAGTTGGTTAGAGATGTTTCCAATATTTGTAGGAATAGTTCTAAGATTTCTTTTCACTTTGCATTTTTTAAATCTTGAAAATATACTACTTTTTCCGCACCCGACCGACGAGTATTACAAAGAACTGCATTATGGTCAGAGCTAAGTTCATTCAAAGAAATTGGCTGAGATATAAGACTGGACACATTTGTTACAAATAAATCGATAACAGAGGGACTAACACGAGAACTAGCTGGGACATAAGTTGGACTAGGAGGGAACATAATAGACATTGGCAACATAACAGAAAGATTAGACAGAACGTTTCCCCAGGAATTGGCTCTAATGCAACCCCAATCCCTGTGCCTGCAGTTTAGGTCACCTCCCATTAAAAATGCACAATTTATACTAAATAATTTCCTGAGATAATTTTTCAATCTTTGCCTTTTTTCATCTGGTGTGAAGCCTGCTGTAATTTTCCCTGGAAAATAAACACAATATAACTTGACTTTTCTTTGATTACTTAATGTTATTTCGACTCCTATGTTCTCCACATAGTTATTTTGTACGCAAGAAAAAAGCTTATGTTGTATTGATCTTCTAATAAGAATCGCGACACCTCCACCTCTTTTATTTTTCCTGTCTACACGATAGCACTTGTAAACGGACGTGGAAATTTGAATCTCGGGTTTTAGCCAAGTTTCCGTTACTAACGCAATATCAATTTTATTAATGTTTAAAAAGTTTATAAATTCAACATGTTTTCCACGAATGCCTCTAGCATTCCATGTTACAATACTTATATTATTATTATTAAAATTACTTATCATTATTGTACAGAAACTTAGTCGCTAATTGAGCGATAACATTAAATTGGTCTAATTTAGTTCTGCAAGTACTTAGCTTGGTAATCATCTCCATTACAAGCGAATTCAGTTCGTCCATTGAGAACAATTCTCCACTGCTGCAGGCAGCAGCCGCATTGTTGTTGTCTGTAGGTGGTAGTGGTACTGCAGCTGAAGTGTACTCCCAAGCTTTCGGGCGAGGAATGCTGGTGGTTATAGTTTCTCTATTCACACGCTTCGTAGTGGCGCGTGTTGGTAGAGCCGGAAAGTCGTTGATGGACAGCAGTGGAATATTGTTGTTGTTGTTATTATTATTATAGCTTGGCGCAGCGCCAGGGCAATTGATTCTAGTAACTGTTTTTTGTCTCATTTCTATATACTTATTTCGACTGGCCATGCACTGTCTGTGGACTTGTGATTTCCCTTGCAATTCGCGCACTTGTACACGTCTGAGTTATTGCAATCAACAGTCTTGTGATGGCCTGCGCAGATTGAACAGTATGTCTTTATATTGCAATTTCTTTCGCCGTGGCCGAACATTTGGCAGTTTCGACATTGTGTCAATCTGTTCTTCTGTTTACGTTGATAACTCCAATTAATTTGAGTGTGGAATATGGAGCGAATATTTTTCTTCAACTCGTTCAATTTGATTGTGCCACTTTGAAGGGAAACTATGTAGAAAGTGTCAGTGTAGTGTTGATACTTTTTAGATACCATTTTTACTTCTTTGCATTTAAGTCCAAGTCTTATTAGTTCACTTTTTAATTTGGCAGTGTCGCACACATCTAAGCCAAACAAAACAGCTTTGAAAGCTTTTTCACTTTTCAGATCATGGGTGAAATATTGGCAATTTAATGATTTTAGTTTGTTAAGCACTGAATTATGTGATTCCATACTTTCGCACATAATTTTAATTCCAATTGATAATTTTTTAATGGAATAATCAGATACACTAAGACTTTTCATTAAGTCATGCACATAATCACCGGGTTTCTGTAAAAGCTTTATTGGTGGAACAACTAATTTAGTAGTTTTCTTTGGTAACACATGGTCGTCCATATCATCACTTTCAATTTCACTGTCCGGTAAACATTGTAAAGGACTCCAATAATTGGTGTCCTTTTTAGTTAAAACCATTTTGGGTACCGACTTAGGTTTTTTATCCGAGAACAATAGGTTGTCCTCGGTATTGGGCGATCTCGCGCGTTTGCGAATTTTGGCTGTATTTACTGAAAAACTTTAAGATATAGTACGGTTTACAGATTGATGCGTATAGCACTAAAGCTCCGGCCGAACTGAGCTGCACATTTAAAAAGCTTGAAATACCATCGGACTTAATTCAGAAATTAAATATTTTAATAGTGCAAATTGTGGATTTATTCAAAATCCATTTTTGTAGACTTCTAAACCTTTTCATGTGCTTTAAAAAGACATTTCGTTCTACTTTATACGCATCTAGCTTCAAAATGGCTTAATAGATTTGGATATGATTTAATTTTTTGATTTCTGCGTTAATTGGTGACGAGTTTTAAATGTTAATCGTTAGCTTGAACCGAAATTTTTTTTTTTTTTTTCTCCATGGTTGGTGAAAAATCTTCCATAGACATTATGAGGATAGCAAGCGCGTGCTCATAGTAGTGTCAGATTCTTACTGACTAAAAAAACACCACCCTGCGATTTAATTTGTTATATATTGCAACTAAGAAGGACCTTATCAAGCAATTTTTTCTATCATGAAAAAAACTCGTTTGGCAGTTTACTTTCCATTGAAAGATCCTTCATGTTCCGCAATCTAGGCGCGGTTGATTCCTATCTCGCCAAGTCGAAAGGTTGCGTCCTTTGTAGTCGGCGCAATAAAATGCTTTCATCCAGAATTTGTAGGATTGTATTGTTGACATGTGCGATTAGTCGGTTTCTATGCTTTCTCGCGAAGCTTCTAATTTCAGCTTCGATTGTCGGAATTCCGAGATCCCTGTGGATATCATGGTTTCTAGTATACCTCGGTGCGTGGACAATTTCTCTTAGCACTTTATTTTGAAAAGTTTGTAAAATATTGGCGTTTATTTTCTTGGTACAGCCCCAAAGTTGTATACCGTAAGTCCAAACCGGCTTTAGCACTTGCTTGTATAAAAGCAGTTTGTTCTCAATACTGAGCTCAATACTGTTCTCTATATTTGATTTCGAGTACTTTATGTTTCATTTTCACGTGCGAATTCCATTCCAGTTTTGCGTCGAGTGTCATTCCAAGGTATTTGGCCTCGTTTGCAAAAGGTATTCGGGCAAGACATTAGTTTCTTATAAGTGAAATTCACGTGAACAGATTTAGATTCGTTGAGGGCGATCCGCCAGTCCCTCGTCCATTCATTTACTTTATTCAGTGCGTTTTGCAGTCGTTTCTTCGATTGTTTTACCTACGGCTAGGATAGCGGTGTCATCGGCAAACGTAGCCAGGATAGTGCCATCTTATTTCGGTATATCTCGAGTATATAACAGATAGAGAAGTGGCCCAAGAACGCTTCCTTGCGGTACACCGGCCGAAATTTCTTTGAGCTCCGAGTATTCATTTCCATGTCTAACACGGAAGAGTCTATTCCCGAGATATGATTCTAGAATGTCGTATAGGCATACAGGGAGAACTTGTCGTAATTTGCAATTCAAGCCATCATGCCAGACCTTATCAAAGGCTTGCGAGACGTCAAGAAATACGCTTGAGTATATCTTTTTCTCTTCAAGTACTTTCTCGATTACGCCAGTAATTCTATGCACCTGGTCAATTGTCGAATGCATACTTCTAAACCCAAACTGGTAGTCAGGGATAAGATTATTTCCTTCTATAACCGGTTGGAGACGCCTTAGTAATATCCTCTCGAAAATGTTGGATATAACTGGAAGTAGCGAAATTGGTCTATAAGATTTTACCTCATTTGGCGGCTTTCCTGGTTTTAAAATCATTATAACTTCCGCAACTTTCCATTGGTTAGGCACGTGTTTTAATCTGAGCGCAGCATTTACAATATGAAGAAGCTTAATCAATGCTTTTCTATGCAAATCTTTGAGAATTTCTCCGGTGATCAAGTCATAACCAGGAGCTTTCTTAGGTCTTAGATTCCCGATCTCATGTTTGAGTTCCCTTAGCGTTGCACTTGTAAGTGCTAAATAGTCAGATGGTAAATCCGGCCTATTGATATTGTCGTAAGACACTTGACCATCGTACGGTTTAAAGGTGTCTTCCAGGTGGGCCGCAAAAACGTCCGCTTTTTCTTTATCTTCCCTTGCCCATTCATTATGATTTAATTTAATTGGCGGCGCGGAGATCTTGGGTCTTTTGGTGCCTTTTACAGCTTTCCAAAGTGAATAATTGGAATCTTTTTTCGCTGTTAAACTTTCAAGATAAGAGCCTATCGCACATTCTTAAAATCCTTTATAGTCTTCTTCAACGAATTGCACAGGTGATTCAAGTGAGCTTTATGTTGCGGAGCACGACTCTGTTGCCATTTCTTAAGCGCTTTTCTTTTTTCCTTGGCCAATCCTTTTATTTCCGTAGGATATCGTAGACCGTATTTGTCTGGAGTTTTCCTTGGAGGCAAGCTGTACGATCTCAACGAAGCGATCAACTTCAACTTCAAGTTCATAGGGTGTCGTAAGGGGAACGCTCAGTTCAACATTATCTTCAATTTTGTTCCTAAAGCCTTCCCAGTTAGTTGTTCTACAGGTTAATCTCGCTGGCTCTAGGGTATAGACTAGTTTTTCGCTCAATGTCAAAACAACTGGGGAATGGTCAGGCGACAGATCAAAGCTCTCTTCAACTTTAATATGGTTGGTAGAAATTCCTTTCACGACGAAAAAGTCGATCAGGTCAGGTATTTTCGAAGTATCAGTTGGCCAGTAGGTCGGTTTACTCGTCGAATGGAAATCACGACTGTACTCCATACCTGCCTCATAGAGCATTCTGCCTTTTTGCGAGCTGTGTTTTGAGCCCCAGAATGTATGTTTAGCATTAAAATCGCCGCCAATAATGAAATTAGGTTTCAGCAATTTAAACAAATTAGTAAAATCAGTTTTTTCAAGCGCGGAACGCGGTGGGCAGTAGGTAGATGAGATTTTAAGAGTACGCTGACTATTTTTTACTCGAATCGTGCACAGTTGATCTTTAGGTCTTCGGATTGTTCGATGCAGTTTTTAATAAACAATGATGATCCGCCTCTCGCTTTTCCCGAAGACAAGCGTGGTAATCATTATAGCCTTTTATTTTTAAATGCGATTCGTTTTTTACGTGGGTTTCAGAAATCAAGCAAATATCGATATCTTTTTCACGCAAGAATATTCCCAATTCGTGAAGTTTTTGCAAAAGCCCGTTTGCATTCCAAGTACATATTTTTAACATTCGTTTTTCATTCATATTCTAGTTGGGGTACGCGTTTTCCCTGAATTACTTTCGAGCTTAACTAGCTTATCGAGAATAATTTTATTTATTTTGCTTTGTTCTTCAAGTTTCGCTAGAATAACTGAAAAAACATGAGAAACAGGGTCCTTCGAAATTTTAAAATTTTTTGGTATTTCGGATGCCGCGGCCTGAGCGAGCGTAAGTCTGCACCGGAATACGAAGCACAAATGTAGGTTTACGAAAAAAAAAAAAAAAAAAAACCTGTGTTTTTTTGGAATTGTTTTTTCTTCTTTCTCTTATTTTGGAACAATACTCGTATTGTGATCTATAAATTAAAAAAAAAAAAAAAAAAAAAAACAGGCTTCTATCTGTAACTAGGCTATTTGGCATGGGCGAAGCCGGTCAGGTCTGCTAGTTTCAGTTATGATTTGAGTGTTAATATTTTTTAAAACTTCAAAGGTTTACAATTTAAGTACTGAACTCTGTTCTTGTCAACACTTTCATGGAAGGTACTTTTAACAAAAAAAAATCTTTCTTTATTTTTTTTTTTTTTTTGAGAATTTGGAAGCATTTCTCGGTCGACCATCTGACTCGGGAACACAGAGTCAGAACTGAAATCGAAAAATATTTTGTTAGAATCCGTATCGGACCGAACCGAACCCCGCCACTGACCCTTCCCAACCGCACGAGGGGAAACGCACTGGACTATCCGCTCGAAGGGATAGTCTAGACCGCGCCGAACCGAATATCTTCTTATTCTTTGAAACCAAGCGAACGGGATTACACTTTCATATTTACGAATTCTTAAATTCATTGTTCACTTATTAAACTATCATAATAAAGCTCACTATCCACTTACTATTAAAACGAAAAACTAAAGACAATCATTTAGCACCTGGAAGACGACCAATATCACCGGAAAATTACAGGGCCTCTTTCAAATACACTGCGGGTGTTCGACAACGTCATGCTAGTCATTCTTTATCCAACCAAATAAATAGTATAAGGTCATACACTACAAGCATAAAATGTTTTGCACACTGATTGATTTAAAGTCAAGTTTAATTTCAAATCAACTTTCTCTTAAGCCTTAGTATATAATATTAACTAATAGAAAAAAACATCAGTGGCACTTCTATTATAACAAAACGTTCAGTAATCGATTGACTTCGATTGTATTTCAAAACATCTAGAAGATATTTTATGCATGGTATGGTATGTCACAGTAAAAATGAATCACAACAGCTGCCTTTTGGTAAATTAATTCTATTACAACCAAACTTTAAAATCAGCATATAATGACTTTTATTGGTTCTATTGCTCGGTAAGGGGGCCAACCAAAATCTATAACTTAGAAGCAGAGTCAAATTAATATTCACTTAATAAAATATTCTGAAAGTTTTAGTAACTTAAAAAAGGAAAATTACATAAAATCATACGGGATCCCAGTTTCCTGTAAAGAAATATATCTTATGTTTTAGTATTGTTTACATTCGCAATTTATTCGCGTATATTTATGACGTGAAGACAATTTTTTCCGCAAGCTAGTACTCAGATACAAATATTTTTGTTCATGACATAAATATTCGCGAATAAATTCCAAATGTAAACAGCCCATAAAATTTTAAGAAACTGCTTCATTCTGTAAATTTTAGGCATCCAATTTTGTAGTACGAACATACAAGATATACAAACATTTGTACATATGTAGCATAATAACAATAGGTAGCGATTTTAGATTTAGGATATTATTTCTCAAATAAAAAAAAATGTTATTAGTGTAAGCCTCGTTAATGATTTTGTTTTACCAAAGCTTTCGATTCAACATTCAGTTTTCAACTGTTAAATTTTGCTTGCGTTGCTGCTCCCTACTGGTCCCCATCCAGATATTATGAGTACATCTCAAAGGTCGATTCATTAAACATCCAATTTCATTACACCCGTTGCAAGTACCCACCACAGTGGGCTCGTGATACTACTTAAAAATGATTCTTTAATACGATAGTGTTGTAAAAGAATGGAGAACAAAAAACAACAACCATTCGAAATGGCTTAGATGCGGATAAAGAGGATTTAGGCCCCAACGCCGTCGCCGCCAATATTACCAGGATAAAATATTGCACACAGTATTCGCAGTTTGGTGTGAGAGCAAACACTTTTCATTCTGTGCGTTCCAAGGAGAATATGCGCACTGTGCCGTGTTCCAATTTTAGTCCTTGCTATACAATTGCAGATGGTGTTTCCAGTAAGTTGATGGAAAAATAATTTCACTGCAGCAGTTCCGCAAAAGCTTTTTGGAAACCGTGGAAATCATTTTTCCATGCGGTATGCTGCTGCCAGAGGACTTTTACCCCTAACTTTTGTGATATCCTATAAGAAAAGTTCACCGAATGCCGGTTGCGAAAAATCATGATGATGACATAATGTCGATTGAGTAATGGATATGATGAAACCAAATAAATGCAGGAAACACTCAACCCTTGGTAATTTGTAAATAACATAATTACTTAAAATGTTTGAGGTAAATGTGCACACAGGTGTTTTTTTATGGGACTTGACATTGCTCAGAATCACACAAGATATATACACACATTAATAATTTATTCTGTTGAAAAGATTGATTCTAAGGAAGAAAAAACAAAACTTTAAACTTCTGTGCAAATGAAGCAGTCGTATCTCATTATGAAAGCTTGTTGTTTAATTTGAACCAATTTTATGAAAATCAATTTATCTCTGTCAGATCTGCTTTTCGTTCCTGGCATCACAGAACATAAAACCTCTTAACTCTTCTTATCATCAATTTAGTAATTTGATGTCTGCTTTCAAAGCGAAAATTTGATACAAACAACACCGAAACAAATCGAATATGTATGTATTCCACGGCAACAATATTATCTAAAGGAATCTTATGTATACAGCATATGTATGTTCTGGGATGGGAGGCCATCCAAGAAAGACATCCACGCCTGAGGTTATATTGAACACCATCAATGAAGAGAAAAATATCTTAAATAATATACTTTTATTTGTTGTAATAAATAGAATGGCAGCAATTAATTGAAACAAAAACTAACCCTAAGACATTGGATACCCATTTCAGAAACATAATTTCATTACGATGAATCGTATATTGTACTGGTATGATATCCGTACACTTATACGGTGTATTAGACCGTGAATTATATTATCTTCATCTCCATGTAATATGTATAACAACAAGTTCTTAGACTAAAAATTATTGTCTATGAATATCTCAATTTGATTATGTCTAATCCTAATTTTTTGGGCCTTAAGATCTAAAAAAGCTTTCAATATAAAGGTTTTAATTTAAAGATATTTCCAGCTGAAATACTCTAACAATTCTTTATATCATAGTTTAGGTAAATTGTTTTTTTTTAACATTAAATTTAATAGGAGCACACTTGATCGAAAAGCCAAATTAAAAATTATCTGCCAGTAGATTTTCTCTATGGTTCCAGGCTTAAATAGAATATTTAGTCCACCCCAACAAGTTATTTTCAAAAAAGTCAACCTTAATTACTTGTTACAACCTCCTTAACCAACAGAAATCTTTCCCACAGGGATACCACAATCACGAATTGATACAATCTCAGGGGTATTAAACATTTAAAAAATTAACAAATTAATTTGACTGGGAATTAATAGAGCGCAATTAACTTTGAACCAATCCACTAAATGTGGCATTAGGTAAATAGCCTCCACAAGCTGTTAACCGGACTTAGGCGTAACATTTGAAGGCCTATTTTCGCAGAAAGTATCGTGATATATTTTCATCACACGACGATACACACCCATATTGCTACGCTGCCAAGTTAGTACGTCAATAAATTGAGTGAACACCACCACTGAGGTATGGATGGCGGACAGACAGACGCACATGTGAACACACCCTGGTCTCATTTTTTATTTTTCTATTAATTTGAACTGGAACGAAGGATAATAAAAGAGGATAACAAGAATGTGAGAGGGTACATTCAAATGAGAAAATGAAAATAAGGGACTGAATAAATTTCCAAGTCTATATTACTAGAAAAAAGAAAAGAAATATATTACAAACAGGAGACATAAAAGGTAGTCACTGCGGTTTTAAAATGAAAAGAAAAACCAATTTGTGCGAAACATTTGACAAATTTAAGGATCAAAAGCGATTTCAGGAAGGAAATAGAAATCAGAGGTTACTACAGAGATTCAAACAAAAGAAATAAAATTAAATATACCAGTGACCTTTATTATGCAAGAATAAAATTTAAAACATTGGACGTTAGCCAATGTACTAATATACATGGTCTAGCGATCAAATAATGAATCTAATTTATACACGCTCTATACATTTCAAAAGCTATAGTTAAGTTTAAATTAAGGTCGAGTAAAAGTAGCATTGAATTTAGGACAAAGTTGAGTTTAAGTTAAGTCAAAGGTAGTTTAAGTTAAGTATTTCAGTTTTATTTTAATTTAAAAGCTCGATTTAGGTTAAGTCAATCTTAAGATCAGAGAACACCTTTCAAGAGTAACAGTAATACTCAAAAATCAAGTTTTTAAGAAAGGCTTTTTGGAAATGTAATGCAGACTTCTACGAGCATCTTGGATAGATTTTAAATACCTGCTTAAGGTTAAAAAAAATATCAATAACGATTTTGGAAAATGTCGCTCTTAATATCAAGTATTCGCAACAAAACTCTAAAACAGTTTTGATCACAGTTATCCAGAAATATTGTATTTTACTAACAAAGAACTCCAAGAAGCTGTACGAAATGAGAATAAAATCCCAAAAATTATCAGAAATTCCTTTAAATTCTCTTAACCATCGCGCATAACTTCTCAACTCCTCCTAAACCACTCCAAATCCACTCCAACACCATCCAACGAAAAGCTAAGAATCAAACCAATGTAACTTAAAATGTTCAGTGATTTTTTAACAAAGAAAAAAGAATTAAATGTGATCACATTAAGAAGGTAAAAAAAAAAAAATAGGTATGCCACAGAATACCGCGATGTTAGTAAACAAGAAACCAAAGGGGCGTCCCCCTTTGTGACACTTTGGCCATTTTAAGAATTATGTTAGGTGAGGAGAAGTGGTAGGAGTGTGTGCTACAATTCAGTGGAAAGTATTGTTTTCGATAACTTAAAGCAACTACTTAAAGAAATTTCAACAAACTTGTAGGATTCCAGTTCCATGCCACACGGTATGCTAGGAACTCTGAGAGTGAATTACTACTATTCTGTACATTCTGAATCAAAGCGGTTCTATTCAACTGTGAGTTTCGAAAAATTGAAACGTTGAAAAACTACTCACAAATCTTAGAAAAACAGGTACTTATAGTAAGAATTCCGAACAATATATGTAGATATTATAAATTACAGTCGGTTTAACACGTTCTGTGATGAACTGTCCTGCTTGATCAAATTCATAATTGAAGATTGTTTGTGTCTACATTGTCATTAGTCATTAGAGTTAATGTATAAATAAATGTTTGTGATGTCAAAAAAGTGGTCACTTGTAACAAAAATATTGATGGTAACTTAACATAAAATGTGTTTCATTATTTAGTCGATAGACCTTGTATTTACAAAATGTATCTCAGTCGGTCACTGGTTTCGAATATAAATTTAAAATTAAATCACTCACCCTGTTGTGCATACAAGTGTAGAATGTACATGAAAAGAGAAAGACAAAATAAGAATTTAAGATAAGTAAAATGTAAAAAGTGAAAATATTCATGCAATTAAAAAACAAATCTAGATACTCATGCATAAGTACAATTTTCAACAATAAAAGTTCCTGAATGGGAGACTTTTGCCAGCTTTAATACCTAAAGAGGAAGAATTAGTTTTGTACAAATATTCAATCTCAAAATGTATGTATGTATTATACTCTGTCTATCTGCTTCTGACTGCGTGTGAAGATTCACGAGTTCATATATATATTCTGATTCAAAAATTATTCCCAGTTATTTTGTTCGAAGTGTCTTCAAGTCTATCAGACGGACGAATTACGAGTACACACTTTAATTCGTTCCAGTTGAAGTTTTATTTTCAGTTGAATACCGTGTGTAATTCGTCCGTCTGATGGATAGACAAAACGCATAAATGTCATACACGGACCAGTCGGTGTATGACATTTATCGTGGTTGTTATTAAAATTCATTATTACTAATTTATTCATTACTATTCTCCCATTTTTCTTCATCAGTATTTTCATTCATTAAATTTTTATTTCATTCGAAAGTTTGCTGAATGTGCTAAACGATGGAAATTTTAGATTTTGAAACTCTTTCCGATATGGATGCAGAATTTTTCAGAATTTGAAAAATTGTAGGTAGGCAATCTTCCAAAATGAAACTCAAAGTCAATGGAAATTGTTTCTGAGTGCATATAGTCAAATAATGAAAAAAACAATCGGATTTCTGTATTTTAATTTATTTTGTTTATTTTATTCAACTTAAACTAACTGAGTCGCATGCAATGTACTGAAGAAGTGTACTCGATGCTTTTATTGATGTTGTCGCGTACCTCTGGATATCTAGGGAGGTACGTGATGGAATGTGCTGAGTCGATTTTATGTATTTAATTTCAGTGTACATGCTGGATGTTTGCTCCACATTCCTGATCATGGTGTGGAGATCATCTTCGGTGCCAAGGGCTATTTGCTGATCTTAGCAAATACTCTGCGTGTTTGGTACAGTGAGACTTTACGGAGTATTACGCATCACTCGCCCCTCCTTTAGATTGATTCTCTCCTGAGTTTTGGTTTTTTTTTTTTGTTCCAAATTTTAAAATTGAAAACGTAATTAAGATACTCGTAATTATAACAATTATAATGAAGGTGTAGAATAATCCGTGTTTGACATTATTTTCATATTTTAATTCTTCTAGCAGTTTACGATTTTGAATTTGTTTTAAATTAACGTCTTCTAGCTTTACATTTGCCACTACAATTTTTGGTTTGTTATAGTTTGGTACTATTATATTTTGATGAATGGTAATTTGTTCATTAGTGAACAGCATTTCATTAATTTTCACGTTACACTTGTTAAAGTGGATAAAATTATTTTTTGACAATTTGTACTTAAGATTATTACATGTATTTGTTAAATTTGTATTAGAATGTACATTTTTTGTTAAAATTAAGCCATCAGCCAACTCCATAATTTCTGACTCGTAATTATTTACAAATTTACGTGATTCATACGAGTCCTTTAATAAATTCTGCAGACAACTTACACTTTTTTTTTAGTTTTTTGATATATTTATCGTTATATATAATATATAATAATTTTCTGATATAAAAATTTCCTTTCCATATACATAAATTGGGTATTGGCAATAGCATTATTTTTTCGTATTTCGCATTTGAAAAAATAGGAATTCTAAGTAAAAAAATTAATTTATTGTTGGATTCGATTAAACTACTTTTTATATTTTTTAACTTCTCAACATTTATGTCAAATTTTTAATTTTCTTCATCTGTCAAGATATTCTTGCCTAATATTCCTAATTTTGAAAATACAATGTTGTCCTGAAGTTTTTCGACTTCGTTATTAAACAGTAGTATGTCTATGTTAATTTGGAGTGATTGCAGATTTTTTGCTAAGCTACGTTGTTCTTTGTTGGTATAATTTAGGAAATTATCCATGATTCGCTGATGCTTATTTATTATGTCCTCTAAAATATTTAGGTTATTCTGTAATTCTGTATTTAACCCGACTTGTTTATTTTGCTCTGAAATTGCGTTATGGTTGTCTTCCTCTGTAATTTTTAGATGGTTTTACAATTCTAGTCGTTTGTCATCGTCCATTACGCCGAATAAAGAATTTAGTCCATTACCCACATAGTTCACTAAACCTCTCTTTTGTCGTGGATGTGGTATGATCGTATGAAGTTGAACGTGAATTGCTCAGTGCGTTATTTAATAGCCTTTTTAACGACAAATCCCCAAATTGTTTTCTATTCTACCTGTGCTATTACTTTGCTGTAGCTTTCAAGATCTACTATTTTGTCGTACCCTTGTATAAGGTTCGTTGACCCTTGTTTTATCATCATGTATCCTGCCTGGCTTATTCTAACTGACGTTAGATGTAATATTAAGAAGATGAATACCATTTTGATTCCCTGATTCTGGAAAAATGAAATATAAATATATCTATATAAATTGATTAGTTACCTCTGGTATTCATTTTTTCGTCTAACTTGATTCTTATAGTACCCATTTCTGGGATTTATCTATCTATCTATTAGGTGATTCTGTTGGATGTTATATTGTAATACTTTTCAATATCTGGGATCTGACTTTCCCTTCGGTTATTATCGACACAGTCGTTCTTAGTCGTCAACATTTATTCTATTTTTGTTTATAAAGTTATTTCTATTTATTTTGCCTATATGTAAACGATCGGAAGTTTGTTGGATTTCGATTATTGGACATGCAGTTATTGATAAAGTCAATCGGTTTAATTTTAGTTGTGGAGTGTATTGAGTTATTATAATTAACAATTGCTTTAAAATCTTTATATTTTAGCTAATCCTTATTGCTTTTATCCGCGTTAAATAACCTTATGGGCTCATTCAGTGTAGAGAGCAGTTTTTCTACATCCGAGTTAACTGTTTTCAAATAGGGAGTTGTTAAATGTAAATAAATACTATTTTCTACAAAGAACTGTTTAATTATGGTAGTACCTAATTCGTTATCGGTAACTATCGAGTTTGGCTTTCCTAGGTATTTAAATCTGAATTTAAGTGCTTCCAGGGTTGATACCCATGACCTGTCTTTTAATGGATGTGCAGTTGCGTATTTTGTTAGTTTATCTATACGTAGGGACTAACAAAACTTCGCTTAGTTGATTGAATAATAAAACACTAAAATAATTTTAACTTTAGATATTTATTTATATTCATCCTTTTTTAATTTCTCCACATAATTCCCATTTATTTCAATACATTTCTTCAGCCAATAGATCCATCTTTCAAAATGCTCTTTTTGGAGCCTTTCGATTTCGACATTGACTGCATTAATAATCTCCGCATTACAACATTTTTCCCCTCAAATCTTTTTTTTATTTTCGCAAACAGCTAAAAGTCACAAGGCGTTAGATCCGGAGAATAAGGTACTGGGCGAATTTCATTTGATGCTCGAGAGCGCAAGAAAGTTGTTGGTTTTTTCTACAGTGTGCGCAGGGGCATCGTCGTGGTGCAAAAAGTAACGGCGCAGCTCCTCTTTTTGTCGGTGTCCCAGTAAATTTTGGAAAACTTGTGGTAAGCAAGTTTCGGTATACCAATTAGCAGTGACTGTCTGACCAGTTTCAAGCGGGATGACGGCTACCATTTTCGCCCTGGTGAAGTACATCGGCATCATAATTTTTGTCGCTGACTTTTGTTGTTTGACCTTTACTGGAGGATTTGCACCTTCTGGGCTCCATACCATGGACTGCTGTTTGATTTCCGGGTCGTACTTGTAAAACCAAGATTCATCACCTGTAACGATCTTATTGAAGCAGCTTGACTCTCCATTTTCAAACTTATCCAGGAAATATTGAGCAAAACGAACACGAGCCTCTTTTTGCTCTCCATTCAAAATTGTTGGAACCCATCGAGCTGTCTTCTTCGAATATTTCAGGTGATAATTTAAAATTCGTGACACAGCCATGGCATCCAAGCCCAGTTCATCCGCTATCATCTCCTGTGTCATCCTGGCATCTTCGTCAATTTTAGCCTTCACCAGGGCCACATTTGTATCGTCGGTCGAGGATGTGGGCCGACCTTCACGAGATTCGTCCTCCACAAGTAACAAGAGAAGGTGCATTTATTCCTTATGCATTTTGGCATTCGTGCAGAATTTTGACTGGCGTGGGTTGAAGTCGAAATGCGAAGAGAATGCCAAAACGAATTTCTTCCTGTGTTGGCGATGGAACTTCAACCGAGCTTATGTCATTAATTTTTCTATTTCTCGTCTACAATTTTACCTATTGTTCTGAAATTTGGAAATAATTATTGTTAGATTATAAGCTACAGAAATGAATCTTTTTTTCAAAAACTACTAAATTGACACCAACTAAGCGAACTTTTGTTAGTCCCTACGTAGTTGTCAAATACATAATATTTCTCTGTGGAAACCATATGTCTACATGAACTATTTCATTATGTTTCTTAGAGGTTTTGGTAAGTTTAAACTTGTGTTTAATGGGATGCCTATCGTACTTGGCCATATTGCAGATTTCACAGTTGTTTATGAATTTATTTATTTCTTTTTGAAGGTTGGGGTAGTAGTATTTGTCTTTTAGTTCTGCAAATACTTCATTAATCCCTCTGTGATTATTACTGAGGTGCTATTTTTCTATAGTCGTTAGTAACTTTCCTTTATCAACGACATCCTTAAGAAGTGTATTAGATGTTAAAACTTTTAAATTCTATTTTTGGCAAAAAACTGTCTATAGTTTTCCTGATATTTTAAAAATAATCGCGTGCCTGGACAATGCAGAGCTATTAAACCTTTCTCTGGTAAGATATTTTCCATAATGTTCACTAAGTTACTCTCCGGAGCTAATTTTACGACATTTCTAACTTTTTTAAATAATATTTTCATAGTAATGATTGCTTGCCTGTTTGTAATACAATCTGATTCTTAAATAGGTTTAATGCTTTTTCTGTAATAGGAATAAAGTCTGTACTATCTGTGTATATACTGTGTACAGTGTCCGAGTGAAAGAGTTCATTAAGGTTAATAGATACTTCATTTTCGTTAATAGTTCGGTCGTAAATAATTCTACTCAAACCGTCGGCTACTACATTTCCCTTGACCTTAATAAATTCCACGTCAAAATCAAATTCGTTTAATTTGATCTTCCAACGTTGGAGTTTACTGTTGGGTTCTTTTAAAAAATTTAGCCAAACCAAAGGCCCATGATCCGTTTTAATCGTAAATCTTCTTCCGAATAAATACGGCCTAAAGTACTTTGTGGCCCAAACCATGGCCTGCTTTTTTTCAATGGTACTTTTTTTTTTTTTTTATAATTTGCGCGCTCCAAATGGGATATGAATACCATTAAATTATTTCAGGGCACGGGCGTTTGCAGAAATTGAGAGAGAGAGAAAGAAAGATTGGTGTAGTGGGTTTGAAACTTAGGTGGTATTAAGTTTCAGTAAACTCCAAGGGTGGCGTCCAGATAACTGGGGAGCTTGTTTGTTTTGCTTTTTGTCGTTGCTCATGATTCACAGTATTTTTTTCCCTCCACCTGATATCATCACGATCAAGTTGCATTTAAGCCATATGACCACTCTACTGCCAGTGTTATGCCTTCGCTCGTCGTTCACAGACTTTCAGAGAGTACGCTTGTGTTTCGGCTTCTCAGTTAAAATCGTTTTGTTATAAAGTGGAAAGTTAGACAGTGAGTTTTCAAGTGGCGAGTTAGCCTAGTAGGAGTGGTAGTGAACTATCAACCCAGGGGCCTGGGTTCAATTCCCGACCAGGGAAAATATTATTCTGGACTTTTTTTTTCATTAAAAAAAAAAAATTGTGAATAAAAAGTTAAGAACAGGCAAAAATCAGGCGATGGAAGGTGAGCGGTCCGCGCTCCCATTAGCGGGACCAGCTGATAAGAGAGTGTCAGCCGATGAGGCAGTTGTATCTGGTCACGCAACAACAGTGGCAACTGAAAGTGTGAGAAAAAGGAGAAGAAAATTAAAACCTTCTCCCAACTTGGTAAAGCGTCCCTCCAAATCAACTCCAGCTGAACAGCTGCCAAGTGGAGCGAGGGAAGGGGCGCTGAGTACAGCAACAGCAGCAGCAGCAGATAAGAAGCGGCAGAGGTCGGATGACTCTGTCACCTTAGCGTACATCTCCGACGGTGGGGAAGGCCGCTACATTGGTGAAGACGATAACTGCTTCGCGATTCTGGCATCCTCTGAATCGGATGACGAAGAGGAGGAAGTCCAATGTCTAACCAGCAACATCAGGCAGTTAGAAGAAAGGGTGTTTGCCATTAAAGCCAAACAAATGGCAAGAAGAGAAAAGGAGCGGCAGCTAGAGCTCCAGCGCGCTCAACAACTACAGAAGCAGCCAGAAGGCCAGCTGCAACAACAAAAAAAGCAGCCGCAAATGCAGCAGCAGAAGCAGCAGCATGAACAACAGCAGCAGAATAAGCTGCAACAACAACAGCAGCAGAAAACGCTGCAACAACCAGTGCAGCAGAAAAAGCAGCAACAACCGCAGCAGCAGCAGCAGAAACAACAGCAACAGAAACAGCAGCAACCGCTGCAGAAACAACAGCAACAACAACCGCAGCAGAAGCAACAGAAGACGACTACAAAGGCGAGGGTGCCGCCAATAAATACCTACAAGGTGGAGTTGAAGGGTACCATCGAACTATGTAAGTCGGCCATAGGAAATAATTTTTCAATTAAAAGATTAAATGAAAATAGACATGCTATCCACTGTAATACAGTGGAAGATTATAAAAAAATTAAGCAGTTACTTAGGGACACGACGACGGAGTTCTTCTCCTTCACCCCGAAGGGGGAAAAGCGGCAAACAATGCTGCTGAGGGGGATAGACCCGTCCACTGATCCGGAGACGCTCCTTGCGCTGCTTAAAGAGAAAGAGTGCAACGAGCTCGAATTTGTAGGGGTCAAGCCATTCACCACAGCTAAGGCAAAAAGGGAGAAGCGGAAACTGCCGTTCTTCCTAGTTCAGCTTTCACCCAATAGCAAGCTGGATGGTCTAAGGAGTATTAAAGTCCTAGACTACCAGGTTGTCGCATGGGAAAAATTAAGAAGGAGCGAAAACATTTTACAATGTGTTCGCTGTCAAAGGTTCGGGCACGCCGCGTCGAACTGCGAAATGCAGCCTCGATGTGTTAAGTGTGGAAAGAACCACAAAGCAGAGGAATGCACTCTGGGTAAGGATGGAGTGGCAGATAAGAGCCAGCTCTCGTGTGCTTTATGCAGGAACTCGGGACACACCGCAAACTATCGGGGTTGTCCTAAGTTCCAGTACATTAAGAAAGTAAATCTAGTTCGCCAGGAGAAGGTCGTAGTGAAACGTCCACCTGCTCCAATTCAAACACAATCCGTGACTCCCCAAGTGACCTACGCCCAAATGGCGGCAAGTCGGGGAAACGCGGAACAGAAAAGACCGAAGGTTGCTTCTCAGGCCCCAGCGCCTAGAGCACCGGAGGCTCAAACTGACTTGCTGGCCATCTTGCTCTCTATCCAAGGGCAGATGGAGCAGCTTCAACGTCAAGTACAGGAGCAGGCGAAGCGGGTGGACCAGATCTACGCACTTCTGCCGGGCTTAACGCACCTTCAGTCGTAATGGGTACGAACATGGAGGAGCAATCCTTGAAGATCCTTGCGGTGAATGTGAATTCACTGATTAGGATCGAGCGAAGAGCCGTATTGTTTAAGTTGCTTGAAGACCAAACCCCTGATGTGCTTATGGTTGGCGAAACAAAGCTATCCCAGAGGCACAAATTGGGGCACAATAAATACAATATTGTCAGAAGAGACCGACCCAACTCCACACAAGGGGGAGGTGTTGCGATCTTCATACGCAAACAACTGCAATTTAAAGTTATGTACAGCGGTGAAGTGCGAAGGTTCCAGGAGCTGGAAGCGTGTATCGTGTGCATCCCTCTCCGTAGTGGAAAGAGGATGTACTTGGTCGCACTCTATGCACCTGAAGCTACTCAATCTACTTTATTTATTTCAGAGCTCGAGACACTTTTTCGATGCCTAAGGCTGGAGTCGGAGGAGAATTATTTCATCATGGCCGGAGATCTAAACGCCAAACATAGAGATTGGGGAAACAACACACCTAATCCTAGAGCGAACCTACTATTCAATTGGTGGGGTCGGCACAGTGTCGAGTATAAACTCGATTTAAAAGCTACAGATAGTCCGTCGTTTCCTAGAAGCGGCTCTTATCTGGATCTTATGCTGTTCGACGTACGGTTACAACTGACCGACATGGACCGACAAACTATAAACTGTCTGCACACATTTGTGTATTACAGTGACCATTGCGGATTCAGTGCCGTAATAACGATTCCCAACGAAATTGCGGAGTTGGAGGAGTTTGTCCAAACGTACTCCTACAATTATAGTAGGACGCGTTGGACTCGCTACTCAAGAACTTTGACAAGAGCACTCTCCTCGAATTCGCTCTACCGACCGTCCAATAGGAATCTGTCAAACGAGGAGATTGACTGGTACCTAAAATAAATGGACGAGACAATTAAACGAACTATGGACAATACGATACCTCGGTATCAACATACTGACAACGCAAACATATTCTGCAATGCAACAATTGACGCACTACACCAACACAAAAGTAGACTGCTGTCGAGACTAAAAACCTTGTACAGACAGTTTACTGACAGACAAAACTCGGAGGTTAGGACACTGAAGTCGTTGATTAAAAACCTCCAGAAGTTAATTAGAGGAAATTACAGACTTTCTGTAAATTTGCACTGGAACAACAAAATTCGGGCTGTAAAATCCAACAACCCGAGTATGTTCCCGCAAATAAATAAAATATTTCGGAGGAATAATCAAAACGACCTTCCGTGTCTTAAGATCCCCCGAACGACGAACAATGGACGAATACTTATAACAGCAGGTATAGATCCAGATAACGCAGTAGAGGATGACAACTTCTTTGTGATCGAAGATCCGCAGGAGAAGGTAGAGGCTATAGTAGCGACTTTCCAGGAAGTGTACAAGGTGAATGATACCATTTGCCCGAACCACGACCTGGAAAATCGCGTCCTTGTGCACAACTTCTACCTTCGAAATGATATAGAGCACTGGCGATCCGAGAACATAGGTTTTACCGAGTTCAATGACGATAACATGGCAAATAATGTCATCGCCGATGAAAGGGTACATCCCCCGTTCATATCGAAGGTGGAGCTCCAAGCAATCTTCGACTCTTTGAGGAGGAAGAAATCTGCGGGAACCGATGGAGTATCGAACAGTGTGCTTCGACATCTCCCTCTAGAAGCGGTGGACATTTACACCACTCTGTTTAACAATGCACTGAATAATGCACATTATCCAGCGCATTGGAAAACAGCAGTGATACAACCCATCCCCAAACGGGGTAAGGATACCTCCAATCCGGCAAATCTCCGGTCGATAAGTCTCCTTCCGAACATCAGCAAGGTATTCGAGAAAGTGATCAATAGAGCCCTGCTTAAGTGGACTGAGAACAGTAATATAATTCCGGATAACCAGTTCGGTTTTAAGGCAGGGCATCATACAATACATGCCGCGTCTAAACTGGTATCGGATATCCAATGGAACAAAAGCAAGAACCAATGCACGGGTGCCTGCCTGATTGACTTGGAGAAGGCCTTCGATACCGTATGGTTAGAGGGACTCTTCTACAAGCTGAGCAGGCTGGGCATAAGCAAACCACTGCTGTACATACTTTATAACATGCTCACCAGTAGGCAGTTTATCGTCAAAAATGGCAATGTGACTTCTACTGGAACATTTCTAATTAAAAATGGTCTGCAACAAGGTGCGGTTAATTCACCGATCCTTTTCAACATTTACACGAGTGATCTCATAGGATCACTACACCATGCCACAGCGTACGCAGATGACTTGATCGCGTACAGATCCAAACCAAAATCGAGGTCATTGCAATTCTCTTGCAACGTGACTTCGATAAGATTCAGCGATATTGCGATGACTGGAACCAATCGGAAACCATTCTTTTTAGAACGCCGTTGTCTGGTGCCTCTAGGGATACCAGAAAGAATTGGCGAAAGTTCTCAATAGTTGGACCGCACGGACAGCCACTTGCGAGTCGAAGTGTAGTCAGATATCTGGGGCTCTGGTTAGACCAATAACTATATTTTAACAAACATATAGATGCTGCTCTGGCCATAGCCAATGGTGCTTTTGCCCTTGCAAAGAGACTTTTTTATAGCAAGCAACTCGATGCAAGGGTAAAGGTCATCTGCTACATGGCCCTCATTAGGCCCATGCTCGTATATGGATGCCCCGTGTGGTTCAACGTGGGAGCAAGCTTGTTGGAAAAGATTCGGGTGTTTGAAAGGGCTTGCCTTCATTTGTACAGAACACCAGAGTCCCAGTACATAAAATTCTATCCCAATGAGGTCCTATACAACAGGGCTAACCTAATTAGAGTGGATAATTTAGTTATCAAGCTGATTCGAAGGCACATTGCAAGAGCAATGAGCTCGACGAACAACCTGATCTCCGGGGCTTATTACTCCAATTACGAGTATCATGAGAGAGTGCGCCTTAACGGTTTTGTTCCCCCAGAGGCGATCCTCTATTTTGATGAGAAAGGTCTGATCCAGGACAGATTGGCGGTGCCGCTAATCTTCCACGTTGCTCGGACAGTTGTGTATAGGCGACTCAACTACGACAGAGACGTTGCACACGGCAGTGTGGAGCGTCTCCGGTTTAGTAGGGCGGTATCGGGTCGCGATATTGAGGACGTACAGCGTCAGTACGGTCATTTCTGGTGGCTAGCCGAAGGAGAGGAAACTCCTTCGTCGTTTCCTCCTAATCCAGGGTAGCCTGTTTGATGTTAAAAGTTGGCTGTTCTTGCCCATGGCCGACTTACATAGTTTAGGTTTAGGTAGTTTTTTAGGTTTAAAAAAAATAAAAAATAAAAAAAAAAATTATATCCACAGCACTTGGATGAAAAAAATACAAAAAAGCACAAAAAACACAAACAAAAATTATAAAAAACAGCACTCGATAAAAAAAAAAAAAAAAAATAAAAAAAAATTTACGTATAGAAGTAAGGTAGAATAAGATAGTTTTAAGATTTATTTTAAGGTAGTTTATAAGTTTTATTTATAAGAATACAAAAAATGTTCAGATACTAAGTTGTTGACTAATTTTCTTAGTTTAAATTTAAAAGATTTAAAAGAATGAAATAAATAAACAATTTTCATGTTCGTTACGTCGAAAGACATAGTTTTAAGTGTTAGGTTTAGCTTAGAGCGCCCGCATAGGGCCAGTAAGTTAGAATAAGAATAGTTAAGTTAGTTAAGCTAGTTTTAAGCGTTTTGTCTAGCATGTAAGTTATAATGAATTACCCAATAAAAAAGTGCATTAAAAATAAAATGAATGTTATGCCTTCGTAGTAGAGTTGACTAAGCTTTCGCAATTGATCGACTTTTTTATTTATTTCAAACGAAATAAATAGATGATTGTTGAGATCAGGATTTGAACCGTGAACCAAGAGCGTGACAAGCGTTGATGTTACCACTACACCACGGCCACCCTCATTTTGGATTTTTATGTAGGGAAGTTGTTTGCCGGGGCTGTTTCTGAAAAAAACGAATTGCCTATGTCCATTGGGGCTTGCGAATTGCAGGAATTCCTATTATTATTCCTTCTAGAATGTCCAGAATAGTTTCCTATTTATCTGGGAGTTGTTCTATTAAAGTTCTGATTATTATTGTTACTTGTATTCATATTCCTGCTTAAGTTCCTTGATCTTCGATAACTATTATATCTTGTTTCTGAGTTATTGAAGTTATTGCTACCATAAATATTACTACCATTTGCATTTTGATTTATATATCTATTCCTATTCCAACTGCCTGAATTATTTCTCTCCTTTCTTATTTCTTGTTGATTTAAGAAATCTAGACTCGCATTCGTGTTCCTATTTGCATTTCCTAACCTCGAAAATTGGTTCATCATTGAGCCAAATAACGTGTAGTTCTGGTGCCGAGCCTCTAGAATTATTTTATAAGCGCCTTCTAGTTTCTCGGGATCACGGGAAAAAATCATCGTTTTTGTAGGTTCTGGAAGATTTTCTTTGAAAAATTCCAAGGCAATAGAGTTAACTTCGTTGGCGTTAAATGTATTGTCACCGTGGGTCAAAATTTTGTTATGGACTCTATTAGCTAGATTGTTTAATTCAAAATAATATTTTTCGATTGTAGACGACATTCTGCACAATGTAAGTTTTGTCATAAGCGAAATACTACTCTCCGTTTTTTTTTTATTAGGATAGCTTTGAGTTCTGGACAATCGCCAACCAATCCTTGTCTGTGTATTGTTTGTCTTGTTTGCCCTACGCACTTGTTCTTAATATAATCAAAAAGCATTTTTTGCTGTTCCTATCAAAATTAGCCAAATGGGGGATAACATTTTCAACTTGCGCCATAAAATCTGGTAGGTTGATCCCGGTCACCACAAAACGGCATAATATTTTTTATGCAATTAAGCATAAAATTAAAAGCTTCTATCGGTGCTTCATTTATATATTTTATGATGATAACAATCACTAATTCACCTATCACTTGTTTAAAAATTTCTCTTAGCTAACACTTTTTTTTCACAATCTCAAACTAATTAAAACTTAAAGTAACTTAAAACATGAATACTCGTATGTACCGAGTTTTTTGAAATTTCGTTGTTTTCTTTTACTGCTTTTCGATTTTATCGATTTAATTTCAGTGCTGCATGTTTGCTCCACGTTCCTGATCATGGTGTGGAGATCATCTTCGGTGATAAGGGCGGAGATTTTAATTTTATTTATTTCTCGCTTTCTGAATGAATAAATGAACTAAATCATTCATTTAGTTACTAACTTCGCTAGTGCTCAACACTATTAAAAGTCAGACTTTTGAGATTTAAAGAAATTGGGACATTCCTTAGTGTTACATTCAGAGCCCAAATCGGCACTATTATTTATGTTTGATTATAGCAATATTAAGACAATATTAAGAAGAGTTACATATGTTTGCAAGTGCTAATAATGCGATGAACCACGATAGTTATAGATTATATATTAAGAAAAGCATTCAATTTAATGATTATATTGAAGAAAGCTATTTGGTAGGAAAAAAGACTCGACAATAAAACTGACAGGATCATCTGTACTATAGTCAATTCCGAGTTAGTCGATTTGAAGCCATTTGCTTTGCCAAAGCATAGTAGCAGGCGTATGCTCATTCCGAGGTAGATGAACTCCTCAATAACTGTGAAGTTAGAGCTGTTGGCAGTGTTTTCTAGTGCCAAGCGGTGGACAGACTCTTTGTCGAATTAAAAATTTATTTGTTGTTCATTACAAGACCAATTTTCTTCGCCTAGACTTGAATAGACGTAATAGCCTCTATGACGTCTGCGTAGGTCAGCGACTAAACAGATTTGTGGAAGAAAGTGCCTTCCGCGTTAGCACCCGTCTTGAACATTTTCTAATCTAGCACGAGAAATTAGATGACTACGCATCCACTTCTGGTGAACGTTTGGAATAGTTCGATGAAATTGTTTCAGAACTTTACAGTAAACCTTTTTATCCAGCGTTGCGCAACAAAACTGAATTAGTTTTCTCGAGATCCTGTAGCCAGACATCGATGAATAATCCATTCAAGTACCACAGTGTCATTACACAGAAGGATATATATGATACAAAATTTTAAGACGATACTGAAAACAGAATTGAAATTTTTGGTGCATTGTTACTGATTTTTATTGTCTTGCTTTAACTGGAGTACTTGCTCATACCATGAACTGCTGTTTAGTTTCCGGGTCGTACTTACAGGAGCTCGTCTCTCCGTTTTACATTATTTTTGCAAAAAATATATGGCAAAACGAAAGTACGACTTTTTCTGATAATCATTAAAAAATTCATGGAATTCATCCAGCAAATTTCTTCGAGTATTTCAGATGATGATTTAATATTAGTGACACAGCAATGGAGTTCAAACCCAGTTCATCACCCATAATATCCCAGGTCATTTAGGTTTTCGTCAATTTTTGCCTTCGCCAGGGTCAGATTTGTATCGTCGGTCGAAGATTTGTGACGACTTTCACGAGGTTCGTCCTTCACAGACAAATGCCCAGTCTGAAACTTTTGAAACCACTTGGAAACAATTGCAAGGGATGACACATTCACTCCATTTGCTATTTGGCATCCATGAAAAATTTACACTGGCTTGAGTTGACGTTGAAATTCGAAGAGAATGGCAAAGTAAATTTCTTGCTGTTTTGTTGATGGAATTTGTACCGACCTTATATCACTAATTTTTCGATTTCTGTTTCCATTTTTATCCTAATTAGGATAGTGTGCTATTTTCATCAATATTTTTATTTTTATAGCCCATGTCCCTCTTTTCATGGAACACCTATATGGTTAAAACTTTTTATAATTTTTCTAAAATGTCCAGTGTCATCTTTCAACGATTCTGTTTTAAATTTGAATAACTTCCGTATACCACCAAGTACAATTTGTTTTAAATTGTTACATAAAATTCATACCAGAAGTATATACCTACTTCTTCATTTCTATAAACATTTCAAGTGAGCAATATATGTAGTCGAAAACGGGCACTTTCACGCAGCAAATTGTTACTTTTACAGTCAACCTACCGATTGTAATGCAACAAAACCGGCGATGGACAACAAGCCAGCAACAAAAATGACTTACAAATCTTCTGAAAAATTATGATTATTACCCCCACCCCGCAGCATTCGAGAGTGGAAAAATAGTTGTTTTCGCTTCACCCCTCGCACAGTTTGAATAAAGTGAAAAGTTGAAAGGTTGCAAAGGACTTTGCGAGTGAAACCAAAAACGAGCGCAAGACTTTGTGTCTCCTTTCTCGTTCCACAACTGATTTGCTGCTAAACTGTAGACCGTTTGTTAAATTGTGCAGTTTGCGACTACCGACCGGCAATTGTGCGAGCCCCCTTTCCACCCTCACCAGACAGACTGCCAGCAGGCACAGTTCTAAATTGCATGTTTATTCGCAAAAAAAAAAAAACGAATCTGATTCGGGATGTCGCCAGAAGGCTCCCAAAGTTTGACTCCTTCAGTGCTGTAAATGTGAGCCCAGCAGTCGTTTGTGCGACCCAGTTCTTGAATGTTCTGACCATTTTCATTCTTTTTTATTTGGCTGGATGGCACTTTTAGGGGTAATTCATATCTACGATTCTCAACTTTTTCAACGTATTGAAAGCATAATTTTCAATTAAATTTCCTACAAGAGTAACAACCACATTTCACAACGAAACGATTCAATCGCAATACTCATAAATTTAAAGTTCAATACAGATCTATTGAATATATATGAGAGGAGACCACTCCAGATTTGCAAACATATTGAAAATTATTGTTGCACCTGTATAGCGTGTCCTGTCGTCATCGCGAAAGCTGATCTCCCTTCTTCCAACTCAGCTTCCCAGTTCACAACAATTCCATTCTTCCATAATCATGATGTATCTATCCAATAAAAAATTATTTTATGAGCGAGCAGATAATAGTCCCACCTGCATCATAATACCTTTACCTCACGTAGTGCCTGAAAATGTGAGCATATATTTATCTGCTTTTTTCCTCCCCCTGTGCCCACTTTTTCTGTATTATGCCTCTCTTTTTTCATACCAACTTTAAAGTGAACAACAACAAAAATCCTTTGAATATGCCTTAGTACTTGATGCAATGGCTCTTGCACAATTATTAGAATCCACCATTTGCTTTCGTTCCAGCGGCAGCAGCGAAAAAAATAAATAAATTAAAACATAAATATAAATAAATACGTAAATAAAATAGGAAGGAGCATTAAATTAAATCAACCCTACAGCATGCGATATGTGGAGAAAAAAAAAGCAAAGTAGCTGCCAAAGAAATGCTGCTTAAAATTGAGGCCATATTATATCCTGTGTGTGCCTGCATATAATATATGAGTGCCGCAGGGGAGCCGAGGGAGTAGAGGCTGCACACAACAACTAGAAAGAAATCTTGGCACAGGGCCCTACTCCATTAGAAGCATATAAACGCAAACGAAATAGCGAATTTTACCGCATGCAGATGCACTATAGTGCTGGGCTTCACTAGAAATCGTGTCGTCGTAAAGCTGGCTGCTTACAAGTTTGTTGCTTGCATTTAGGATTTTTTACGACACCCGGGGGTAAGGAGGCGAATCGCATGGGATGTGATATGAATTTCGAATAAAACTAAGTGAATCATCACGTACGTCAATTATGACACTTGATATCATCAAAAAGTGCTCCTTACGAGCTATATCATGACGATAAGTCACATTCCCAGTGAATGCTACACATCAACTGTGAGAGTATGAAGGTAGAGTGCTTATTGTATTGCTTTTACATCGACCTTGATCTTTTCAAAAGGCAACAGTAGCTTCGAGACTTTCGGAGGACGCTAATGGCACTTAGAATGCATTCTGCTATGAAACAGATATCGATCGCTCTTTGTTGGTTCTCTTTCTCAATGATTAAAGCACTTAAAATTCAAAGTAAGAGCCCAGACGTAACTGCTTTAAAATGTTTGTGCAAATCGTGAATTCTCTTCTTTAAGAGTGGCTCGATAACAAACCTAACTAATACCTAAAAATAGTTAATAAATAAAACTTGAAAACAAAAATGTCTGTTTTTTTTCGAGTGGTATTGTCTTCCGTTGTCCGTCCCGTTTTGGAAAAGTATCAATAGACACCTCAGATCTATTCGCCGACTAAGAATATATGTATGGTCTCATTTACCATAAATAAGCCTTGCCGTCGCATGTCATCGTTTATACATATAGTTTCTAATATACATATGTTCCTATGTGATTTAAGTACATAAACAGGATGTCATTATATGGGACAGCAGTATCCTTAATGCAGTCATCCACGAACTCTGCCGCCACTCACCCTCTCAATCATGTGCAGAAATCGATAATGTAGTATGTCGTGGCTTTTATTACGTAGATATGCCACAACAGAAATGTGAAAAAGGACCTTTGAAAGGATATGATGTTTGTGTGCGGACGTCACTCACCACGCCGTCGAAGAGTCCGCCAGACAACCAGGCGATGCGATGGATCCAACGAACCATATATTGGGTGTGTGGTAAGGCGCAACTCCTTTCGTTGGAATGTATTTTGTTTTTTTTTCCCTTTTTACAATTTGGTTGTTTTATTTCTTTTAACAAAATCCCTTGTTGGAATATAAATTTGTTTCACTAAGTAAGGAGAGCAACGCAGGGTTCACGAGTGCTGGTGTACGATCAGATTACATCACCTGTGCCTTAGTGTCACATCCGGTTTTGCTTTCAGGGCGGTTGGGCAAAGTGGTGTAGAAAGTCATATTACCAAGGAAAATACAATATATACTAAACCATACGAAGAAAAAAAAAAAATACATTGCGAATTATTCCACAGAAAAATGTTAGATACTAAATAAAAGCACAACTAAGCGTATTATTGAAGGTTACATTCAAACATGCCACACCATGTTACATTCAAACATGTCACACCAATAACGAAGTCAAGTAATCGTGTAGATCTAATGTAGAGAAGCTGCTTCTCTATGCAGGGAAATGTGTTATGAATGTTTCTTAGTAAACACGTGTGCTCATCATCGATTTCGAAAAAGGTTTGCGACAAAGGCTGATGAATTTCTATCGTTAATCATATCAACTGAATACCGAGTGGGCTTCCTCAGATGAAGTAGAAGTCCCATTGCACGACTATAGTCTATCCTTTTGACATTTAAGTGTCCATACCGTCAAGGAAGCAATTGAAAGTTGTGATCAAATAACCATCAGTTTGATCCAGTTTAATCGCCGAAAGCCTGCGCTGCCAGGTACGAGTATGTTCGCATGGACAACATCTAAAGAAAAGCGCAACAATTTATTGTTAAAGTTACTAGGACATTAAACATTAATACTTTATACTATGCATGCACATACATCACATCAAAAAAAATGCACATACAGCAGACTCGTTTGAAGAAAATTTCATTTATTTTATTCCAAAATAAAATTTTATTAAAAATTCCTTTTATTTTGAATTGATCATAACGAATTCATTTGCGTACGCCAAACGCCAAGCTGCATTAGCCTTGGAAATGTACGGTTTATTCCTTACCACGCGTCCATGGTATTCTTTGGTATGCAGATTTCTGTATTGTCTGAGCGTTTACTGTTACTCCTTTACATTTATTGGGTTCTGCAGCTATTTTTGGAGCACTGGATTTGGGGTCGTCCTTTATAATTCTTTCCATTTTTCGTTCTAAGTAGTGATTGTTTAAAACTATTTTACGACCTCTTCCTGGGGCGATAATCGAAGCTATAATAATAAAATAATAAAATTGATATCCTTGATATTCCGCATATAACTTTTGCCTTCATCTTTAAGCTTTCTTTCTTGTGCGATGTAGATATTTTAACAAAATTTTGTAAAATTAAGAAACACTGAGCTCTTTGCACACCAAAGGACTGCTGCAGACTTCACTGAAAACTGTTAAAATTCTGATCGTGACAATCACAACAAAATAGTACCGTTTTACGCTGGAAAGTTAGTGTTGCCATACGTGTATGTGCAATTTTTGTGTATGTGCAATTTTTTGATATTTATGGGGATCTTTTTACTAAAAAAAATTAATTATTTCCATACAAAATTGTTAATTTTTGATATGTATTCCTTATTTGTGGTAATACTACTCAGAATTAATAGCAAAAAGGTGTATTGTCGTACGCGGATATGCTTAGGAAAGTTAAGAATGACCCTGATCTTAAGAAGATTAGACAAAATGTTAACCCCATAAGGAAGACAGCGAAGGCACTTGCTTATAGAACTTAAGAGACCTGGGGACTTGGAAATCTCACAGTTTCAAATGGTAAGGTTAAGAGGCTAACACACGAAGTACCGGTTGAAATCAAAGAACTCGATGAAGTTACTACCGAGGAGGAAATCTACGAAGCTATCACAGAGCGGATAGAAAGTGCTTTTAAGATCCAACCGACAACGATCAAGTCGATTCGAAGGCATGTGGTGGAACCCAGACGGCAACGGTAAGTCTCCCAGCAGAAGCTGCCAATACGCTTATCTCTATTGGTAAAATTCGAGTAGGATGAGTGGTCTGCCGCATTCGCGAAAAAATAGTACCAATAAAATGCTACAAGTGCCTGGATTTTGGACATAAAGCAAGGCAATGCAAGTCCACCAGAGATTTGTCCAGCTGTTGTGTAAGATGCGGGGAAAGCGGGCACATAGCGAAAACCTGCACGCGTGAACCTATATGTCTCCTTTGCCATGACAACGAGGGGCTAGCTAGCAATCACATTACAGGAAGTAGAAGATGTCCGTCTTATCAAAATGCGATGAAGGAACTGCACCACTCATAAAAATACTGCAGCTAAATCTAAACAACTGCTCAAAATCTACTGTTGCAATCAGTACGGGAATTGAATATTTTAAGTGAACCATACAGGCAGTACGATAGAAATAGATGTGTGACTGACAGTACAGGCAAAGCTGCGATTTCGACCTGCAGCAATAAGTCCCTCCAGGAAACAGAGGTGGTGGCTTCGTACGAACCAAAATCAATGGCATACACATATACAGCTGCTACGCTCCACCGAGTCTCACAATAGAGGAATTTGAAAACTTCTTTGACAGACTTATTTTGGATGTCAGAGACCGGAGTCCTATTGTCATAGCTAGTGATTTTAATGCCTGCGCTACATAGTAGGACAGCTCCAGAACAAATAGAAGAGGAATTTGCCTGTTAGAGGCCTTCGCCGCACTCCTGCTAACAATGGCCAGGGAAAAGCATTTAATCGAAACGGAGTGGGTTCGATTATAGATCTCACGTTTGTTAGCTGTTCCTTAGTCCAAAACACCTCGTGGAAAGTAAGCACCCACTACACCCACAGTGACCATCAGGCAATACTGTTTGAGATCAAAATGAACAGAAATACTACAATTCCAAATACGACTCAAAACCTAGGATGGAAGGCCAACACCCTCGATAAGGATGCGTTTCTGATTATGCTGGAGGACACAACACTGACAGGCTCAGCGATAGACAAGGCGAAATAAATAATGAAACAACTTACAGATACTTGCGATGTCTCTATGGTGCGAAGGAAAGGGAAAACGTAAATATACTTCAGTCCACTGTTGGAATGAGAATATAGCGCAACTACGCTCCGAATGTCACCGCATGAGAAGACTGTACCAACGGTCTAGAGTAAGAGACACGTTCGAAGAATTGCAAAATCGATACAGAAGAGCGCGCAAGGAACTAAAACAAGCTATCCAAGATAGCAAACGTAGATGCTTCTTGGAATTATGTGATGAAGCGGTCCAAAACCCATGGGGGAGGGCGTAGTTTTGAAAAAACTTAAAATATTCCAGCAACCACCACAAACATGTCCGAATCTGTTTCTCGAGATAGTTAATGAGCTCTTCCCAAGCCAACGGGAAAGGCAATTAAGTAACGAACAGCTAGCACCAACCCAGCTGATACCTACGGTAACAAGAGAAGAACTAATTACTATCTGCAGCAGATTTGGAGATAGAAAAGCACCTGGCCCAGATGCTCTACCCAATATAGCACTGAAGACCGCAATTAAAGCCAGATCGGAATTGTTTCTGGACCTATACAATTCATGCCTTCGAGAAGGAGTGTTTCCGTGCAAAAATTGGTCCTCCTATCTAAGGAAAACAAACTACCGGGAGATCCATTATCTTATCGACCACTCTGTATGCTGGATACAGCTGGAAAAGTACTGGAACGGATTATTGATACCAGGCTAGAAGCGGCCATTAAAAATGCGAGAGGTCTAGCCGAACATCAGTATGGGTTCCGTAAGGGACGGTCAACGATAGATGCAATCAAGGTGGTAGTTGACACTGCACAGAAAGCGTTCAATTCTGCAAACTGGGAACATATTTTGGCTGCTCTAAGGAACAAGAGAGTTCCACATTATTTAATAAATATAATAATGGATTATTTTAGGCAGCGGATCCTATTGTATAATACAGATAAAGGTATTAAGAAATACATAGTCACGGGCGGGGTGCCACAGGGTTCGGTCTTAGGGCCGCTATTGTGGAATATTATGTATGATGACATACATAATATTCCATAATGTTGTTATCAAATGAACTGCAGAGGATATATATAACGAACACCACTGAGGGAACTAATGACCTAAGAGAAGCTGAACGAACGGCCAGTCTACGAAAATGGCAGCAGCTCTGGAATGCATAAAATAAAGGTCGATGGACGTACCGACTTATCCCGACAATCAATGATTGGATATAGCGTAAAAACGGAGGGCTAAGTTTCCACATGACTCAAATGCTAAGTGGGAATGGATGCATTCGTGCCAACTCACATAAGTTTAAACTCGACGACACACCTAATTGTCCGTACTGCGAGGGAAGACAAGAAGACGTTGAGCATGTGTATTTTCAATGCCCACGATTACAGCTTCAGAGAGAAATCCTACAAACTGAACTGGAAGAAATACCAAACCCTAAAAACATAATAGGGCACATGCTATAGTCGCAAGCAAAATGGGATGAAGTAGACACCTACACAAAATACATCTCGAATGAACTTAGGGTTTTAGTCAGTAGAAATCTGGCATATTGACCAACCGAGTATTTCGTCAGTATCTTTTAGAAGATTTCCCCTTCCAAAAAAAAAAAAAAAAAAAATAGTTCATGGCCATTAGGATTGCATAAGTCTCTGTTTGGAAAACAGACGCATATTTGCTTAACGGAAAATGCAGCCTGATATAGTCTCAAGTTAGTGGTCATGTTATGAGATTGATCTCAAATGCTGAGATTGATCTCATTTCGAAAGCTCGATATAAGTCATAGCTTGCATTAGTATAGTAAGACAAGAAAATGGTTGCTTACATAAGATCTTGCTCATATACTGTTGAGCATGATATTTCCTTTAGTCAGTTTTTATACAGCCGTCGAGAGACGTGTCCAGTCGCTGAAGATTTTAGTCGGTTATGTTCAGTGAAGAATAAAGTGTAAATTTGATAACTGACATTTTGGTAATTATTTAGAAAAAGGGCAATCCTCACTGATTTATATCAAATTTCAGTATCACCGAAGGTTTTTTTTTTTTGTTTTATAATCTGCGCGCGCCGAAGGGGATATGAATACCCTTAAAATGTTTCAGGGCACGGGCGTTAGGAAAAGGGGGAAGAGGAACAGAGGAGAAGCCTGTGCACATTGGCTTTGAATGTTTTAAGGTTGTAGTGATGGGGAAATACAGAGCCTGGTAGATTAATCCACATTCGTGTCGTTCAGCTTATAAATGAATCTCTATATTTGACAGTACGACCGAAATTTGGCTTAAGGGTGAACTGATGTGCTATTCCGATGGAGCATTTATTATAAAAAAAAAAACGACAAAGCAGGGAGAGACATGAGACATTTCTTCGATGTTCTAGTGAATATATTGAATTCACAATGTCTCTATCGCCTATAAGTTTTAACGCGCGATTTTGTACCCTATCAAGAATGTGCAGAACGGTCTTGGGTGCACCAGACCAGATATGGGCGTTATATTCCAGCTTTGGGCGGATGAAAGCCTTATAAATTGAGGCCAGATCAGACGGGTTAAAATATTTCTTGCACCGTTTAAGGAATCCTAGACATTTTGCAGCATTTTTGGCGACCTCGAATATGTGATCGTTCCATCGAAGATGGTTATTAATACACATACCAAGAATGGCAAGTCTTTTGGTTTCAATTATGCAAGTACCATACATGGATAATGGTTGAGGGTTTTGGTTTCGCTTGAGAGACAGAAGACAGCATTGTGTTTTGGAAGCATTAAATTCCACTCTGTTGGTTAAACCCCATTTAATTATGCTGTCCAGGTCGGAATTTAATGTGTTTAACATACGTTGCCGTTCCCCTTCTACGGCCGAAGAGCAAGGACGTGAGTTAGGGAACAAATGTGAAAAACTGAGGGTACTGTCATCAGCGAAGGAATGGATTGGATTAAAGTTGCAGACAAGAGATCATTTATAAAAATAAGAAAGAGAGTCGGAGACAAAACAGAGCTTGGGGAACACCAGCATTTATTTGTTGAATTGCAGACTTGAAGCCGTCCAAAAAAACATGTATTGCACACCCCGAAAGGTAATTTCTATATATAATACCATCTGAACCAGCGGATTTGTGTATGTTAAGACCTTTGAGTACTCCTGCAACTGTACGAGTGCGAAAGTGGACCTGTCCCATGGAAAATTTGGTGCTCTCAAATACAGGCATTATCTGGCAGCGTGGAGTTCACTGCAAAGTGAGCAGCAAGCAGATTGGCTTTGTCTAAGGACAGCTGGAATGTCATTGTAAATGAGTGTGGGGATGGCAGACGAGGCAGAATTTTTAATATTTTTGACGAATGACCAGAAAATTTTTGGTCATGTAAGAATTTTACACGTCGAATATGGGCATTGCAGTCTTTTCTGGCTTGTTTAAACTTCTTTCGGTTTTCTTCAGATTTGTTGGCTTTATAAGACCGAAAACTTAATTCTTTCAACCTTTTTTTCAGCTCTGGTCAAACCTTAGGTTTAATGCTCTTTATTCTGTTAGTAATAAAGTCAATCATACCTAAGAGGATAGTGTTAGTGATCATACCAGCTGCGGCATCCACGTCGCTATCGAGGAAGCATAGCGAGCAGTTAAAACTCCTAAAGAAACTATTAAGGTCGCTCCAGTTGGCTTTCTCGTATTGCCATCCTTTTCTTTTAGGAGTTTTTCCTTTAACTCAGTGGTCGGAGTACGAAAAAAAAAAACATCAATAGTGTATTTATCAGGGTGCGGAGTAAGAAACAAGTCCAAAGTGTTAGCGGAATGATTTTCAATGTCCGGTATATGTACGTGTAGGCTCATTTACAAGCTGAGTCAAATTGTTTACCTCAGCGAAAATTCCTTCGGGTGTTGTCTGGCCAGAACGATGAAGTCAATTCTCTTCGTTTTTTTGACTATATCTCGGTAAAACATGATACGATACATATGTATGTATATCCTATATCAAAATACTTAGAAAAAAATTTAAGCAAAACCGGTGGTCCCTTTTTCTAGATAATTATCGACATTCTGATTTTTCCGCCGGACTGCCGTTAGGTATTTCTTCCGGACGTGTTCCGCGTCCCGGAACATTTTTACAATGTGGATAGTTTGGAATAGTTTCATGTCCGCGTTTGACGAGGTATTCTCTGAAACAGTCATGTCCCGTCAGAAACTGGGTCAGATAAAAGTTCGGTTCGCCGTGTTTCCGTTTTATTCATATATCAATCGCTAGTATAAGGCGATGCGTCCATCTCCCCTTTACGGATACGTTCCACTGTTGTTGGCAGGTTGCAATACTGCGCGTTCTTTCGTTGTCTACCCGGCCATTTCGAACTCGTTCACTTTTAGTCTTGCCTTTTCTTCAGCGAGTAAGTCGATGAGTAAGTGGTACAACTTGTCTAGCGACAAAACAGATTTGGCCTAAGCTTCATCTGAAACGCTCTAAGAATGGGCGAGGAGGAGGAGGAGACTATTCTTCAACTTCTTTGCACCTGCCCAGCTCTCTCCCAAAGAAGGAAACTCCACTTAGGAGCCCTCTGTTTCAACGACCTAAATGATCTGAATAAAATAGACGTTAAGGACCCTCTACGCTTCATCAGAAGCTTCAAATGGTTCAACGAGTAGGGTAGAGGAGGCTTCCCAAACTCATGTGGTATCACAATAGACCTATTACTGGTCTAAGTGTGTTGGCTTTCTTAGCTGACAGCCACCTCAACCTAACCTAACCTAAGTCGGTGGGTAGTATTGAAGATACGATGAGTATAGCATTATTCGAGACAGTTCGAAACGCATTGGCGACCCTTAATGCGCTAAGACGGTGGACGGATTTAACTCCACGCACATACGACTTAACTTGACCATATTTCTGCTGCGTACATATATATAGAACTGGCAGCTCCTGCAAGTAGAAGTCTTTTATTCTGTTTTGGGCCTCCGGTATTACTCATTAGCCTTGAAAGTGCACTAATAGCTTTTGAATATTTTGTGTATGCTTTCTCAAGGTGGTGTTTGAAACTTAAACGAGCGTCAATAATTACTCCAAAGTACTCAATAAACGGTTGGGAAACCACTTCGTGCCGTCCGACTATAAACAATATCGTTTCGCGAAGATTTCTACTTGCAACAAGCACCGCCTCGTTTTTATGGTCAGTAAGCTGCAAACCAGCGTTAGCTAGCCAATGGCGTACCGGGTGTGATTATCTCTTTGCAGTGAAGTTCAACTTCTTCTAGAGTTTTTCCTACCACCACCACCGCGACGTCGTCCGCAAAGCCGATGATTGACGCTTCTCTTGGAATCGGCAGGATTAGGATTTCATCATACATAGTGTTCCACAGCAGGGGCCCAAGGGACACCGTCATTACTCCGCATGTTTTAATTCCCTAGTCTGAATCATAGAGGTGGACTCTGTTCGCAAAATTTTTATTATTATTTTGCAGATCCGGTCTTTGCATCCTATAAAGACAGCTCATAATGCGTCCCCAATTCGCTGAGTTAAACGCGTTTTTTACATCCAAGGTTATAATAGCGCAGTATTTTTTGGTGCCGCCTTTCAAGCACTTATTGCATCTATAGTGGAGCGTACCTTATGGAAACCGTATTGATGTTCCGCGAGACCTCCTGCTATTTCAATTGCTGGAAAAAACTTATTGTAAATTAGGGTCAATTGGGGTAAATGGAAACATTTCTGCTTTTTTTTACACTAACATTTTGGAAAAATAAAAAAAAAAATAATTGTAAATAGTACACCCTTTCAACTTTTGAAAATGAACATTATTAAAAAAAAAGAAAATATTATTAAAAAACAAACAGATTTTATAAAATTCTGGGGTAAATGTGAACAGCGCGTTCGCTTCTTATAGACAATGGGATCCATCTGGCCTGTACAGTAGCGCCTTTAAAAATGATTAGCAGCGGAAGTACGGAACCATCTGCAGAGATGCATGCTAATACTGTAGTTGACTCACGTCCAGATCCTCCTGACAATTTGCTCAGCGCTTTACCCTTAACACCTAATGCACGAATACGACTAGGATCATTATGAAATCCACTTTCATCAGCATTGAAAACATATTGTGGCTTGTTAGTTAAATTATTTTCTTCAATGACTTTTTAGTTTATCATAAAAATCATAAACGACTTCAGGATTTCTTGTGTCTTTCGAAGCTTTTGCAGATGTTCTGTTTTTTTCAACGATAGTCTCGGATGTGGCTTCATTCCAAATACCAGTCCTCTCCAGGAATATTGTCCTTAAACGGTGTTTTTAGTCCGCTGGCTTGCATGCACTCTCCTACCAATTCCTTAAGCTCCTTCTTAGTGCATGGTATTCGCATTACCGAACGAGCGCAACTACGCATCGAACTATCGCGTTTTCGGTTTCAATAGGAATGGTAGGTGTTCGCCCAGAGCCAATAGACTCTAACGGTGTTTTGCGTCCCTTAATCCGGTTAAATATGACGGCTATAGGAATGCCGTAGTGTACTTCACACTGACGATATATTATTTTCTTATTAATTATATCATTAACAAATGTAAATTTGTACGAAGTTTTTTTTTTTATTTCTCTAACCATTATTGCCAGGGTCCATAGTCTCTTCAACTCCGAGGACAATTATAACTCTTGACTCTTACCCAATAATATCAAGTACGATATTTTTCCAGGAACTGAGCTTGCAGTCCTTGCCACCTGCAGATCCCGTTTTTTTGGAGTTGTCTAATTTGTTGAACTGATTATTATTTTTTCAACAAGTGTTACGGTTTTTGTTGTGTTACAGAAATGATCTTCACTTGTTGCACAAGTATATGGTAGTTAAACAAGTACTTGTTGACTTGTTGTTCTCCCCAAGGCTGGCGAGACGCAACCTTGAAAGGGCAATCAAAGAGAGCAAAGACCCCTGGGGGATGGCATATAGGATGGTGATTAAGAAGTTGAAGGACAGTAGGTCCCCACAAATATCCTGCCCAACAATTCTGAGGACGATAGTCTATTCGCCCATTTACCTTTTACTCGTGCACCATCACGAGGGAGACCAGCATGGAACACATCCCGGCAATCACGCCGGATAAACTGCACGAAGACTGGAAGAAGATAGGCGACAACAAAGCGCCTGGACCCGACGGCATCCCAAATATGGTGGTCAACGCAGCCGCTCAAAAGAGACCGGACCTTTTTATAGCAACGATGCAAATGTGCCTTGAGAGGGTTTTCCCTGAACCATGGAAACTTCAACATCTGGTTTTGCTACCCAAGGGAAACAAGCCAGCCGGAGAACCTTCGTCGTATTGGCCAATATGTCTGCTAGATACTATGAGAAAGATCCTAGAATGTATAATATCATATACGACAGACTGATCGCGGTGGCAGAGGATAGAGGAGCTCTATCATATGACCATAGAGGTGGTAGTAGATATAGCAGCTGAAGTAATACTGGGGAAATACTGCGCAGTAGTAACGCTAGACGTTAAAAATGCCGTCAACTCTGCGAACTGGTCATGCATTAGGAGATCCCTGACCAGAATAGATACACCATAACTGCTGAACATAGTCTTGAACTTCACCAACAGAAAGTTAAGCTACCAGACCAACGATGGCGTTAAGTACTACAACGTTTCCGCGGGAGTTCCACAGGGATCTGTCCGTGGACCTCTTCTGTGGAATATAATGTATGACGGAGTCCTGCGACTAATGCTGCCACAAGGAGTTAAAATGATCGGCTTTGCTGACTATATCGCCGTGGTTACTGTGGCTAAATACAAGCTGTCGCCAAGATCAAAAATTGGCTAGAGTCTGCCGGCCTAGTGTTAGCTGAGCACAAGATAGAGGCTGTTCTAATAACCAGCCGAAAGCGTGTGGAATATGCAAATTTCCGGGTTGGGAACCAGACAATCAGGTCTAAAGAGGCACTAAAATACTTAGGAGTAATACTCGACAACAGGCTGAACTTCAAAACTCACGTCGAGTATTCAATTAAAAAGGCGTTACAGATGCAGGTAGCGCTTTTTCGTATGCTGGCAAACATCGGTAGGCCTGGATACGCCAAGAGGATCCTGCTATCCAGAGTGGTAAGCTCAGTCCTTGTATATGCTGCCCCGGTCTGGGCGGGGACACTCACAACGAAGGAAACAAGAAGAAAGCTCTCGTCTGCATACAGGCTCTGCTCAACCAGAACTATAAGCGGTTTCCGAACAATTTCGAACAAAAACAACCGTTAAGAAGCTAGCGCTATCAGGAGTGTAAAACAAGAAGAAAGTGCAACATCTGTAGCACTGTGGCAAGCCAGGTGGGATAACACGGCAAAAGGGAGATGGACCCACAAGCTGATCCCCACCATCGAGGTCTAGACAAAAAGAGCACACGGGGGCTGCAACTACCACGTTACGCCATTTCTGTCCGGGCACGGCGGCTATCGAAAATATCTCCACCGATTTGGACTCACCCTTCTTGCCAGAATGCCCAGATGAAGAGGAAGACATGGAGCACGCAGTGTTCCACTGCAGGCGCTTTGCAGAGGGAAGAATGAACCTGCTAAGCCCACAGCTTCTAATAAGTCATACAATGAGGTCAGAGGACGACTGGCTGGAGACCTGAAGCTTCATAACAAGCTGAGAAGGGTTGAAAGACTAAGAAGAGCCGAAATGGCAAATGCAGACGATATAGCATAAGTTGCCAACCAGTCCCCCGAAGTAATACCTAACGGTAGTCCCGAGGGGAGAGTGGTAGAAGTGTACATGGTGTTGGATTAGTACGTAGGCGCACTCCTGTCATCGATTTATTCGAGTTTGCGAATCGTGTATGCTGGTAACGTGGGCTATTAGTATCTTTAGAAGATTACCACATCCATTAGCGCATCAAAAAAAAAGAAAAAAGCTTTACATAATGTGGTGGGCAAAATTGAGAATAGGGATTTCACCTTTTTTGATATAGAGGAAGTTGTTAATATCGTAAAGGGTAGCGTTATAAGAAGTGCTCTAGATGATTCATAAGTGGAACAAATGGCTATATAATTTGCTAAGCACCAGGAACATCAGCTCAACACTAGGACAAAGTCAAATAAGAAAAACAATCACCAGAGGTACCTCGCAGGGAAGAGTAATTTCCCCGTTGCTGTGAGTACTGGTGATCAACAACATTATTAAAAAGCTGAATACTATGGGAGTAAACGTCGCTCTAGAATGAATTGAGAAAGTGAATCGCATCCCTGTCGTAGCCTTCATAAGTGCGGTATGAACAAAGGTTCGATCGTTCTCCAGGTATCATCGGAAAGCCACGCCCTATGGTTTCCCTGCGATCGACCGACAATCCTTTCAGCACCTGATGTGAAAACAGTTTTCACAGAGCACCAGTGGTCTTGGGTGGTGGCGGGCAGTGAGCTGCTGATTATTTCTACTGCACGTGAGAGATGGTCCCTTAATTCTTGGCGCACTGAGGGAACTCTCAGTCGGTCTACGTTGAACCTAGGTATTCTTGTGTCGTTAGATCTACGAACGGCAGCAGTGCGTAATCGGAGAGTAGCTATCATAAGATGGTGATCTCGTACCAACCCCATGTCGGTTGCGATTGCCTAGTCCGTGCCGTCCCATAACATGTTTGAGCCCTTTGTTGTCGCAGCCTACTTTGGCATTCAGGTCCCCCATCACAACGACAATGTCGCCGCATTATGAACAGCTCCCAACTGGTTGTAGAAGGTCTCCTTTTCTTCCTCAGACGAACCATCCGTGGGGGCGTAATGTATAATGGTGACGCGACGTACTCTCGTCCGGAATCTGGCCGCTAAAATCCATCATCGTGCGGCTGCCAGGAAATTAGGCCTCTGCGTGCTGTTGGCGTTAGCAGCAGTCCAACTCCATATCCACGGGGGCTTCCGGATGGTCTTCCGGTGTAGAGTAATACAGTGTTACGCGTTGGGGATTGGTACTCACCCGCATCTAACCATCTTATCTCGCTTACTCCCAATATGTCCAGCCTATATCGCATGAACTCATGCTCCAATTGAAGGAATCTGGCGTTCTGAGGTCTTTCACTCTGAGAGTTAAGGAGCGTCCTCACATTCCAGAAACCAATCTTAGTCCGGTTACGATAGCCAAAGGTCCACAACGTGTTATCAGTCCTTATCCGAGGCATTGTGTCGGTTTCCGTAGCGGTTAAAGTTTCGGTAACGCGGGTTGCTGGCCCAGGTTACCTAGCCTAGGCATAAGACTCTAGACAATCCTAGTATAAGGATTTATACATGCAGTTGCCCAGGGATCACCCCGAGAAGGTAAAGCAAGCACTACATTACGAACTTGATTGTTGTGCTACTGGTCCAATCCATGTTTTGGACAGTCAGTAGTTTCCCGATCAATCGCCATGCAGGTCCCCAAAGGTAATTAAAGTTCGCACTTTAATTAATTGTCTTCTCCAGGAGATGGGCCCAATATGGTGCCTAGTGTTCTGTGTAAGCTCTGCTTCACCTCATCTAACCTAAACTAAAATCACTTTCGGATGATATTTTTTGCAATTTAATTCAACAATGCACACAGAAATTGCAATTAGAGCTAAATTACATACGGAGCTTTGAGATCGATCTAACATTAATGGAGTCAAAGCTACTTAGAAAGTTCTCGCTATGTGAGCTCAAGCGTGTTAGCTCAGACTCTGAGATCTTGCTCATCTTTAAGAATACCACTCCGATAGTGGTCACATAGCTATTTATAAGTACAGCTTGAATGTACGAGTATGCTTGGAAAATGTCAATAGCATTCTTGCGGTTCATTGAAAGTCTTTCTGAGCTAAATGTCTGGGGTGCAAACATTTTCTAACTAAAAGAGAGGCAAACGAATTAGTGGTATCTTGAGCTTCGTATTGTAGAATAGCATTTCATTTGAAATTTTTTAATTTACCTTCCTATGGCAACCACTCTTTTGTTTGCATTTTTGGGCTCGGGATCATACTGGTAGATTCAACTCTCATTTCCAATTACGATGAGAGAAAAAAAGTTTTCTGGATTGTTGCAAAACGTTTTAGGCACCTATCATGTTGAAAGTATGGAAAGTCCCAAGCGATCAGTCAAAATCGCGTGGGCTGATCGATAAGTAATGTCTAAGCAACTGGCTATTTCCGTGATAGGAACTTTGTAAATCAATTTGGAAATATACCTTTATACATCCAGTGCTGGGAAAACAAAATTGGTCAAACCCGTTTTGGCTTTTAAGAGGTGTAATTCTTTGAATTAATTAGCGTACCGATATTTTTTGCACTAGGTAACACAATATGTTTCATAATGTATCTGTAAATAGTTCGAATTATGTAAGAAAGGTATATTTGGCTGGTAATAACAGAACAAAGTGCGAATTTAAAAAAAAAGTAAATTTAAAAAATAAAATAAAAACAGTAACTTGGAATGCAAATGGGTTAATGCAGCACATTGAAGAGTTATTATTATTTCCTAAATACGAAAAAAATAGATATTTGCTTAATCAAAGAAAGTCAGCTAACCAGATCAACTAACTTAAACATATCTGGATATTGATGCTATCATGCTATACATCCAGCGGATAGTGTACTCGTAAGAGGAGGATCTGCGTTACTCGTAAAAGCCTCAATCAAACATTACGAAGCCTCAAAAATTGAGGAAGAAAAAATGCAAGCTACAACCGTAAATGTACACATATTAAACAGAACGAAAACTAAAGTATCTGCAATATACTGTCCACCAAAACATAATAAAAAAAGACGACTATATTAGTCAAATCATTCTCCTGTTCTTATGATGATTAGTGTTAGTATATTGAAAACTGAAAGTCAACCACGTCTTATAAATCATAAAACAAACTGGCTCCTATTCAGACAAACATTAGTAGATTTCATAAACCCACAAGTCCCGATAAAAACCTCATTTCAACTAGAAGAAGAAAATGAGCTATTTAATGCAAATATGCAGCAAGCAACCTGGATAAGCACCCTTATTTGCCAAAAAAAGAGGAATGTAGACATAAACTACTCATATGCAGTTAAAGTTTTAATCAAGAAAAAACGTGAAGCTCGTAAAACTTGGTAAAGAATCCGAACACCTGAGAATAAAAAGATTCTTAGCGCATTGTACAATGAACTCAAGAGGCTTTTAAAAATTGTAAAGAACGAATCAGTTGGCAGATACTTGAATAATCTATCAGCCCATAAGGATACATACTCGTAATATTCGCTATGGAAAGCTGTCAAATCCTTAAAAAAAAAAACAGCAAAACAAGCACCGCCCATTAAACAAGAAAACAGGTCTTAGGCAAGAAATGCCAAAGAAAAGGCTAACCTCTTCGCAGATCACCTGCAGGAAACTTTCCAACCATTTCCTAGGCAAACTGCAGACGAATGCCGTTTTCTGCAGCCCGGAAATGATCACAGGAACATACAGCATGTAACATTACAAGAACTAAAATGTGCACCGGGCTATGATTTGATAACAGGACAAATACTCAAGGAGTTCCCGGATAAAGCTAAACGTAAACTATTATATATAATTAATGCATCACTGAGGGCAAAGTATGTCCCGATGCAATGGAAGGTGGCAGAAGTAATCATGATTCTGAAACCAGATAAGTCGCCATATGAAAAGAAATCGTATAGACCGATTTCGCTCCTACCCGTAATATTAAAGCTATTTGAAAAACTGCTTTTGAAAAGACTCAAGCCAATAATAGAAGAAAGAAATCTTGTACCTTCCTACCAATTTGGGTTTAGAGAGAAACACTCTACTGTACAACAAGTGCATAGAATTGCGAGTACAGTAGAAAAAGCACTTGAGAACAAAAAAGTCTGTTCAACCATCTTTCTAGACGTAGCATAAGCACTTGATAAAGTCTGGCATCGAGGACTAGAATTTAAACAAAAAGAGATCTCCCCGAAGAGTTCTACTTGATTCTTAAATCTTACGTATATATCGCAGATCGTCACTTTCGAGTAAGATATAAAAATGAATACTCCAATTTAAAGAAAATAAGCAGGTGCAGGACGCGTACTCAAGGAAGTGTCTTGGGACCAATCCTTTATCTCCTATATACAAGAGACCTACTGGTGAAAGGGTGAGGAATGTGTTTGATGTGTTTTATATGTTTATGTGTAATGTGTAATTATGTGTTATGGCTAATATGTGTATATGATTATACCACCTGTTGGAATACTTCCTTTGTTCCGACTCCTTTCCTTGTGGTGTGTATACTCGAATAGCTGTGTAGTGTATTTTGTGTATTTGTGTAAATGTGATGTTAATCAAAAGAAAGACTTAGTGTTTGAATGCAAATTATGTACAAAAAATTTATTTTCTCTGCGGTTAAATTTGAAGACGAGTCAACCGATCTCGTTGACGACTCACGTACCAATACCCAAGCCAACGGCATCGATCGCCTCTTGTGCTAGTAAAAAATTAAAACATGATCTGATCATGAGCGCAAGAGAGAAACAGTTTAGATAACAAGGCAAAGAACTAAATTTACTGCACAATATGTATGAGTGTATGTGTACTAACAAAATTCAAGATTATATTATAACATAGGGTGTGGTCGTTGTGGTTTGGTAATGTGGAAGGTAAGTTGCTTGTCGTTCTCCAACATCCAGCCCCCCCTGAAAGCCTATGGTCTTTCAGAAGAAGGCAACAAAGCCACCTTGACGACAGGTCGCACATAGTCCCCAAATTTGGTGCGAATGGTAACTACTCGGCACTTGTTGTCAGCTCCAGGATGTGTCTTAAGGATGCGTCCGAGAATCCATTTCGAAGGCGGCAAATTTGGTTCCTTGACCAGAACAACGTCATTGACTTCCAAATTAGGCTGCGATTTCTTCCATTTCGGTCGTTGCTGTAATGAAGTGAGATATTCACTGTGCCAACGTTTCCAGAATCCTTGAAGCATTGCCTGTAAAATAGACCAATTAATTTTCATGGACACGATTGAATTAGGAACTTCTGGTTGGGGTACAGCAGTGTATGCTTCCCCGATTAAAAAGTGAGAGGGTGAAAGAGCAATTGGGTCACTATCTGATGTTTGCCACATCGGTCGTGAGTTAAGTAAAGCTTCGATTTTACTTAATAAAGTATACATTTCTTCATAGGTTAGTTTGGTGTCACCTATGACGCGTTTCAAGTGCATTTTCACTGATCGAACTCCTGACTCCCACAAACCTCCAAAGTGTGGGGATGAGGGTGGTATAAACTTCCACTGAATGTTATCTTTGGATAAATGATCGATCACAATTGTATTATGTTGTTGACTGCATAAAAGTTGATACATCTCATCTAGCAAACGCTTGGCCCCATGAAAGTTTGTTCCGTTGTCACTCCAAATCTCATAGGGTTTCCCGCGACGTGCGACAAATCGATCTAAGGCCAGAAGAAACGATACTGATGTCAAATCTCCAACGAGCTCGATATGTATAGCCTTAGTAACGAAGCAGATGAATAACGCTATGTAAGTCTTCACAAACCTTGGGTTCCTTCCCAAATTAAGACGCAGTAGAACAGGGCCGGCATAGTCGCAGCCAACTCTGCTAAATGGTCGCGAGTATCGAATGCGCTCAATCGGAAGATTTCCCATAAGTTGGTGGGTTGACCTTTGACGTTGGCGGAAACATACAACACAATCATGGACAACCTTACGAGCAAGATTTCTGCACCCGAGAATGTAGTACTTGTGTTTAGTAAGTGCGAAGAGAAGAGATACACCAGCATGTAAATTAGTTTTGTGTTCGTTTTCAACTATGAGCTTTGCAATGGGATGAGATTTACACAATAGGATAGGGTGTTTTTCTGAATATGTTAAGTCCGAGTATTCTAAACGACCGCCGACCCGAAGCACACCAAGGGAATCGAGGAAAGGGCTTAACGATAAAAGTTTATTTCTTGAGGGCAATTCTAAATTAGTTTTGAGTCTTAGGATTTCATCTTTGAATAGGGACAACTGAGCACATTTGATTAGCTGAGTCCGCGCGAGTGCTAATTCTTCCGTTGAAAGAGCCTCGATTTTTCGGAGATTTGGCGACGCACGACAGTTTTTGACGAAACGAATTAAGTATGCTGCTACGCGTACCGACCGAAACCAGGTTGATGAGTTATATAACAAATTTTCAAATGCATTTGGGGTTGTTATGTGTGAAACAAGTCCCTGGGATGTGGACACCTTTCTTTCTTCCAATTGGTCAATATCAACATCCTCCCTGTTATAATTTGATAATGGCCATTGATCTCGATCTTGACTGAGCCACTGTGGTCCTTTCCACCAAAGAGGAGTGTCTGCCAATGTGGACGGTAGCATTCCCCTTGTAGCGGCATCTGCAGGGTTGGAAGCCGAATGAACATGACTCCATGACTTGATTGGGATAGATGTTAAAATTTCCGATGTTCTGTTCCCAATGAACACTGACCATTTCTTCGGAGCTGCCGATAGCCAGTGGAGCACAATGGAAGAGTCCGTCCAAGCGAAGATTTTTACTTCCGGTTCCTGTAACGAGAGTTTTATTTTGTTGAGCAGGCGAGTGAGCAATAAAGCACCACATAACTCCAGTCTCGGAAGTGGTAAGACCTTTAAAGGGGCCACTTTTGATTTAGCTGCAACGAGGGTGACTGAAATAGAGTTATCTGGTTGTATGTTTCGGCAATAGACGACTGCTGCGTATGCATCTAGAGATGCATCACAAAAGCCGTGCAGTTCCCAATGTTGTTTATTAAATAGCATAATTCGAGGTATAGTAAATAACTCAACAGAATGCAAGTCATTTCTTATGGCAGTCCAGTGATTCGACAGGCCTTCTGGAACTTCGTCATCCCATTTTAGCTGCTTTCTCCAGAGCTCTTGAAGCAATATTTTGACTGCGATAACAACGGGAGCAAGAAATCCTAAAGGATCAAAAATACGTGAGGCATCCGACAATATCCGTCTTTTCGTGCATCTATGCGAAGGACTTAACTTGACCTTGTAAGAAAAGCAATCTGTTGATGGACACCACTGTAAACCAAGGACCTTAACCGAGCTGGATTGTTCGAAGTCAACTGGTGAGAGTTCCCGCTGCTCATCCGGTAAAGAAATAAGTAAGGGCCAGCAGTTTGTGGTCCATTTCCTTAGATTGAATCCAGTAGATTTTAATAAGTCAACCAATTCTGCACGAAGGGAGATGAGTTCATCAATGGTGTCGGCACCGGTGATGACGTCGTCTACATAAAAATCATTTAGCAGGGTGTTGGATGCACTGGGATGTGTATGAGCGGAATCTGTTGCCAGTTGCTGTAGAACTCGTACTGCTAAAAACGGAGCAGCCGATGTTCCATATGTGACGGTAAGCAAGCGGTAGTGTTTCAATGGTTCGTTTGGGTTCTCGCGCCACACAATCCGTTGTAAATCTGTGTGATTGCGTGTAATCCAGATCTGCCTGTACATCTTTTCAATGTCTCCTGTTATGAGATAAGTGTGTCGGCGGGACCGCAAACAAATTGAAAAAATGTCACGCTGAATAGCGGGACCAACGAGAAGAGTTTCATTAAGCGACATAGAGTTATTTGTTTTTGCCGATGCATCAAAAACAATTCGAACTTTTGTTGTACTACTATCGCCTTTGAAAATGGCGTGGTGTGGCAAATAGTAGATTGGACTCTCGGCGTGTTGAAGAATTTCACTAGGTAGAATTTCTTCCATATGTCCAAGTGCAACGTTTCGTTTATGAAAGCGGAATACTGGGTTTTTAGGTTGCTATTCGAATTCAATCTTCTTTCAATTGATTGGAAACGCGTAAGAGCTGTACCGAGAGAATTTCCAAAATTGAGTTGTGTTGAGGGCTTGAAGGGTAAATGCACCTCATAACGGCCATCTGACCGGCGAGTGTGATGCTTGACGAAATGCTCCTCTGCTAGCTGTTCCTCTAAGGATAATGGTGGATCATTTGAAAGTTCTTCCAACTTCCAAAAACGTTCAAGGTCGAACTCTTGATCGACATCCAACCGTGTGTGGTAAGTTCTCACTTCAGATCTCACCGGTAAATGCTGAGGATGGCTTCCCGCTATCACCCAGCCAAAGATAGTTGGAACGGATGTAAGACTTCCCCTAGCGTCAGATCTGCCTGCTCCCTTTATAATATTAAAGACCTTGTCAGCTCCTATTAATAGATCGATGGTACCTGGATGGTTGCAATAAGGATCAGCCAGTTCAAGAGCTAAAAATTGATCCGGGATGTTGTCGATAGGAATTGGGGGAAGTGAAGAGGTTATACTTGGAAGAACGTAACAATCAATGTTAATCGAGTCTGCACTGTAACGCGAAACTATGTTTAAAGTAACGACTCCATTGGTAACTCCGGCGGCTGCCGATGCTATTCCTCTAATAGGAATTCGAGAGCGTTTACGCCGCAACCCTAAGCGCTGAGCGGTTTGTTCGGTAATAAGAGAAACTTGCGATCCCGAGTCAAGAAGAATACGCACATCTTGAAATAATCCTTGCTTATCCCGAATCTGTGCTAACGCTGTGGGTAGTATAGTTGTGAGACGAGTACTAGAGTCAAGAATGTGTGTCGCGATGATTGGTGTTTCGGAACTGTTATTCGATGATTCAGCAATGGAATTTGAGCGTTCAATTGGATTTTGCGAAGGGTGAACCAGTGTATGATGACGACCGTTGCATTGACGACAGCGAAAAGTTGATCGGCAGCGATTTGATGCATGTCCCTGACGGAGGCAATTAAAGCAAAGTGCTTTGGCCTTCACGAAATCACGACGACCTTCGATGTTGAACGCTTTAAATTCTTGGCAGTGCGGAAGAGTATGGTTTGCCTTGCACTTTGGGCAACCTGGCAATGATTCAACAAGGTGTGTGCGAACTGCCCGAGTTTGGTTAGAACGAGAAAAAGAAATGCACGATTCTAAACATCTGCAACGGGTTTGAAGGAACTCTAAGAACTCGTCGATAGTACAGTCATCACGTGTTCCAACTTCTTCTGACCACGATCGCTTGGTTTCGTGGTCTAGCTTCTGAATAAGCAGGTAAATGAGCCATGGATCTCTTGTGTTCATGTCTAATGCGTTGAGTCCCCGAATAGCCTCGTCAGCTCCATCAGCAATCTTGCGGAGCGATTGAAGATTTGCACTAGAACACGATGGAAGTGATAAGTATGAGTGGATAAATGACTGGATGATAAGATGCTTTTGATCGTACCGTTTTTCCAATCTGTCCCATGCCTCAATATAGTTAGTTTCTGAACACGAGATGTGTTTGATCAAATTCGCAGCGTCTCCACGGAGAAACGACTTTAAGAAGTGCAATTTTTGAGTACACGAAATAGTGGTATTTGAATCGACAGTTCCAGTGAACATGTCGCGAAAGGTTGGACAGTCTTTGTAGTCCCCAGCAAATGGTGTTATGGTTATGTCTGGCAACTTTACGGACTTGGTTGGGGCGGTGGCTTCTGATGCTTCCGAAACCGGCGAAACTGGAGTTGTACTTTTGTCTTCCACTTGATTTACTTTCAAATTATTTATCGCGTCTGAAAGAACGGAACGCGTTTCGTAATATTTTGCTTCGTATTCAGCAAGTTCCGGCTCGCGATCAATATAACCGTCTGTTTCGATAAATTCTAGAAGCTGATTTTGCAAGTCTACGAATTCTTGCCATGCTTCATCTAGTTTTTTGAGCCGAAACTCAAGATTCGCCAAGGTCGTATTTGGATCGATTGATTTTGCAAAGGTTGCTGTAAGTGTGATGCAACCTTTGGCACGACCACGCTTTGCAATGATTTTATTCATTTTAAATCAAAACGAAACAAAGCGATTGGTCGAGTAAGGAAAAGTTCTTTAAAATAATAGCGTCCGATAATGCTTGGATTCAAAGACAAAGCGTGTTTCCCGGTTGAACTTTACGGCGTGGTATTACGGCACTAGTATATAGAGGCTAGGCTAGGTATTAACTGCTACTGCGAAAACTGTATACGTTCAGCACGCAATTTACCGCACTAATGTATATGTACTGTACATAAGGCAATTATATAACCGCGAAATCTACTGCATTTCTAAGTTCGGCACATTGAGGGTATATACACGATTAGTTCTATGTATGTAAAGCACGTGATTCAGTCACTTTTATGGTACAGGTTTTACAGCAATTGATTAATTAAATTGATAAGATTTTAGATTATCCGGCTCGAAGGACCAAACTTATGTTTGGTGAAAGGGTGAGGTATGTGTTTGATGTGTTTTATATGTTTATGTGTAATGTGTAATTATGTGTTATGGCTAATATGTGTATATGATTACACCACCTGTTGGAATACTTCCTTTGTTCCGACTCCTTACCTTGTGGTGTGTATACTCGAATAGCTGTGTAGTGTATTTTGTGTATTTGTGTAAATGTGATGTTAATCAAAAGAAAGACTTAGTGTTTAAATGCAAATTATGTACAAAAAATTTATTTTCTCTGCGGTTAAATTTGAAGACGAGTCAACCGATCTCGTTGACGACTCACGTACCAATACCCAAGCCAACGGCATCGATCGCCTCTTGTGCTAGTAAAAAATTAAAACATGATCTGATCATGAGCGCAAGAGAGAAACAGTTTAGATAACAAGGCAAAGAACTAAATTTACTGCACAATATGTATGAGTGTATGTGTACTAACAAAATTCAAGATTATATTATAACATAGGGTGTGGTCGTTGTGGTTTGGTAATGTGGAAGGTAAGTTGCTTGTCGTTCTGCAACACCTACCTTAGCAAGAAGAAGCTAGCTTGGCGACTTTCAGTGACGACACCGCAATTATGACTATTGGCGACAATGCTGATGAAGCAGCGAACAAATTACAGAAGACCATTAAATTTGTAAGTGATTGGACAACAAATTGAGAATAAAGCTTCATGAAAATAAATCTATCCATATTAACTTTATTAACAGGAGAATAAATATTGATGGAAAAGAAGTTCCGTACGCTAAATATTTGGATATAACACTTGACGACAAGCTTAGATGGAAGGAGTATGTCAAAAAGAAAAAAAAAATTTAGTCTACTTACACTTCGCTCTCTCTAAACTTCAGGTAAAGAAAGGGTCATAAACCTTTTAAGAATAATGCAACAAACTAATCCACACCAAATATTCTTCTCTTAATGTAATTTTAGCAGTCCGGTCACATTTTACCATATTGTCGTATATTGTATCCATATTATCCATCGCATAGGCTAGTGAGAATCCCCGTGTGCGATTATTTCGAAATCGCACAACCGTTTGAAGATTAACATGTGTATATTCCATTTCCGGATAGCAAGGAAGACCTACTCGGATCGTAGCCGATAGAAGTTACGTGTAGGATGTGTTGAACCTCGAGTGAGGAAAATATGAAAACAAAAACAAAATATAACTTCTGTCAAAATTACAATGGAACGACAGCTTTCGCACTTTATCTTTATACGTTAGGCACCTCTCCAAATATTGAGGAACTAACAGAAATCATTAAAAAATCTATCCTGACTAATGAAAAAAAAAAAAATATTTTGGTAAGCAAACGTGGTTTTATAGAAAGTGTCTCCAGGCTAGATAAAGGTCGTTTGCTTTTTGAGGCTCTTGAGGCACTTTAACACTTAACTTTTAAGTCTCATTATGGAGAAGAAGTCAACAATTTTGAGCGCCTCTATTACGAAAAAAAAGTAGCATTTGCGCAACAAAAAGTTACCCTAGTAAATACCCCAAGATCATCTGCCGAGTTTTATATGGATAGTCAAGTTTATAAACGGATAGTAAGCGCTATTGCTCGATCTTTCCAAGTGCCACAATTAAGAAGCCACTTTAGCAGACTACTTAACACTCCGCAAATCTAGCCAGCTTTTCAATATGCGACGCCCATATTTTTTGAAGAGGCTTTGGATACTCCGTTCACCTTGTATGACGATCATCGAGAATTCTAGAGTCAAGAAAGCTCCATCGCATTCCATTCCATTTGAAATTCTAAAACTGTGTTCCCAAGAGTCGATAACTTTCCCCCTACACAAAAAAGGAAATTATGAAGATGCATCAAATAAACAGGAATATCCTTCTTGAATATTCCTCGGCTAAGTTGTTTGATGGCTTGCTTTACAGAATATCGCAATGGGTCGAGGACAAGAAAGTTTTAAATGAATATCAAGCTGGTTTCAGGAAGAATTACCCAACGGTGGACCAAATATTCTCAATTGTCAACATTGCAGAGATTTATAGAAGGAAACATAAAACAGCTATGTATATGCTTTCTTTGTAGACTTCCGCGCAGCGTTTGACTCCATACGAGAACAATGATGACTATGTTCGGGATGGAGGACTTATATCGGAAGGATTTGAAATGACTATGGGGTAAAACAAGAACACATCCTAAGTGCGCTACTGTTCATCATATTCAACAACGACATAATGGACACTCTAGGAAGTGGAATCGAGCTGGGTCGAAAAAAAGATTTCAGGTCTTAAGTATGTAGATGACATGATCCTTCTGCCAATACAGTGGGAGGAATGCAACTGATGAATAACAGGCTTGACGCGTACTGTAGGTCTTGGAATCTGTTTATTAATTTGGATAAATCAAAAATGATCATTTATAGGAGTGGTAGTGGTAGGCATTCTATTACGTTTCGTAACCGTGGATGAAACCTGGATTCACCACAACACACCAGAAACCAAGGAACAGTCAAAACAATAGACTTCTCCTGGTGAATCGAAGCCGAAGAAGGCCAAGGCGGGTTTGTCAGCAAACAAGGTCATGGCGACAGTTTTTTGGGATGCGCGCGGTGTTATTCACATCGATTACCTTGAAAAGGGTAAAACGATCACCGGCGCATATTACGCAGAGCTGATGGATTGATTCCAAGTCGATTTGAAGCAAAAACGGCCGCATTTGGCGAGGAAAAAAGTTCTTTTCCACCAGGACAACGCACCGGCGCACAAGTCCGCAGTCGCAATGGCAAAATTGCATGAGTTAGGCTACGAACTCCTCCCTCATCCAGCATATTTCCCAGATTTAGCACCCTGCGACTATTTCTTGTTTCCAAACATAAAGAAATGGCTCGGTGGTAAGAGATTTGGGTCGAATGAATAGGTCATCGCTAAAACAAACGCTTATTTTGAGGGCCTCGAGAAATCGTATTATTTGGAGGGCATCAAAAAATTGGAGAAACGTTGGATGAAGTGTATAGAGCTAAAAGGAGACTATGTTGAAAAATAAAATGTTTTTATACCAAAAAAAAGTGTTCCTTATTTCATTTTTCAGGGACCCCAGGATGGGTCATCCTCGTAAGTAGTGAGTGTCAAAATTAAGCGTGAATACAACTATCTGCGAATTTTAATCTCGTCGAATTTAAATACGAAGACAAACCTTGCAATCAAACTATTGGAAGCTAAGCGTGCAATTTGTTCAGTCTGGGGTCGCTGCATGAAAAATAAGTACGCAACCCATAACTCAAAGCAAACAATATTTCGCGCAACTGTAACATCTATTCTTTTATATGGAGCTCAAGTGTGGGGTACTGCTCTTTTGAAGAAGTCGAAAAGTTTCTACGTTTTTTCATTAAACGAATCTTCCACTTGCCATTAAAACTGCATGTTGACTACGTCGCCAAAGTTATGGCAATGGACTAAGAAAGATTGCCAGCATTGGTACTTACGCGCATTCTATTAACTAAAAGACGCTTTGTTCCAGATTGGAAAAGACTAGCTTCGGATTGCATTGGATTGGTGGAGCATAACACCAATGGAAATCTTACCTACGATAAATACACAGCTGATGCGCAGCAGTCGCAGTATAGAGTTTATTACAGCAGATTAAGGAATAACTTTCAAGATGGAACTTACTTCTTAAATAGCAATACAACCGAGATGATAAGCACAATTTTTAAAATAAGAGGAGACATAATTAACCTTATGTGTCTCATCTATCGGATCTCCCAATTCTGTTTGATATCTGCAACCCCAAAGAGATATTTTATTTGCTAATTTTAGATGTATTGGAGCTAGATCAAGAGTTGTTATTAATTTCTAACAAAATTATATTTCTTTAGGCGGCCTAGAGCCAACAGACTTGGAACCTTTTTCAATATGTACAAATGTCATTTTGTGAAATAAAAGTTAACTAAAACTAACATTACTCTATTTAGACTGTTTCTTTAAGAGAAGTTCATATTGGAAACTGTTTTTGTAAGATGCTCCCAAAACGGACACGTCCCCGCTAATGTTTGTTATATAGAGGAGTTTCACTTCAATAGATTTTTAGTCAGATGTAACTCTGACAGTACAAAAGCCCTAATCCAGGACCCAAAACTATTTAACCGATTTTACTGGAACGAACAAAGGTGTATTTGCTGCACTCTCAGAAGTTTCTCCCAGTGGTAATCTTCAAAAGACGAAACTGAGCCCGTACTCAGTAACAGTGTGGGATTTTTACCCACTAACCCCTTCTTCCTTCTTCTCGTTTGCATCGCAGGGCGGGGAAGAGCCAGCCTTCCACTTATTGCACCTAGTCATTAGACCAATCATAGTCTTTCATATCTTAAGGTGTTTATGATAATTATTCATCTGTGGACGATTAAATATTGTTTTTTTTTCTACTTATCTAGCTAGTTCAAAAAGTTTTACTCTTCTTAATCTCCTAGTCAGATTGCTAGTATTTAATAGTTGCGCCATTTCTGAGTTGACGTGATTGAGAAGTCTAAATTTGTTTCTATCAGCTACTTTTTTGACTTCATCTTCAATCATTTTAATTTCTAGATCTCTATGCAGATCAGTGTTTCTTATGTTCCATGCTGCATTTACTATATTCCGTAGTACTTTATTTCGAAATGTTTGTATTTTCTGTAAATTGGTTTTACATTTGCATGTCCATAGCTGGAGCCCGTAGGTCCATACTGGTTTTAGAATTTGCTTATAAAGCAGTAATTCATTGTAATTGGACAAACAAGAGTATTTAGTATTTAGTAGTAGCGTATGTTCAGTTATTCTCTTTTTTTTCTTTACATGAGCTTTCCAGCGCAGTTTTGAATCTGCATGTAGTGTCATGCCTAGATATTTGGCTGTGTTTATGTATTCTACTTCATTATCATTTATTATTACTGGGATGTGCGGAACATTTTTATTTGTAAAGTTGATATTAACCGACTTCAGGTCATTTAATTTAATCTGTCATTTTTTGGTCCATTTTGATATATTATTCACTGCCCTCTTTAGCTTTTTCGTCGTTACTTCGACAGTTTCTCCCACAGCAAGGATAGCAGTATCATCTGCAAATGTTGCCGCAGTTGTTTCATCACTAAATGGCAAATCTCTGGTAAATAAGAGATATAATTCAGGGCCTAGCACTCTGCCTTGTGGTACACCAGCTTCTATTTTTCTCAATGTGGATTAGTCATCTCCTTGTTTGATTCTAAAAAATATATAAAACTCTAGGATTTTTGAGTATTACTTTTGCAACTTATATATCAGTCCTTTGTGCCATACTTTATCGAAAGCTTGAGCTATATCAAGAAATATAGCAGAGCATATCTTTCTTTTCTTCAAATGCTTTTTCGATTTTATCAGTTATTCTATGCACCTGATCAATCGTGGAGTGCTTATTTCTAAAACCAAATTGATGGTTTGGGATTAGCGATTTTGATTATTTTATGCAGACGTTTATTCAACACCTTTTCAAATAGTTTGGACAACATAGGCAAAATCGATATGGGGCGGTAGGAGGTGACTTCACTAGGTGGTTTCCCTGGTTTTGGTATCATAATTACCTCCGCGACTTCCACATGTTAGGTGCATACTTTATACTGAATGCAGCATTTATAATCTGTACTTGTTTCTTTAAGCCTTTTTTTGGGAGTTGCTTTAGGATTTCCCTTGATATCAAGTCAAATATGCTGGGGTTTTTTTTAGTATTGATGCTTTCTTTTTTTCGCCGTTACCGGTTGAATATGTCTCTCCTCTTAGCACAATTCTTCCGTTTCTTGGTAGTCTTTATCTTCATATGGTTGGAAGACGCCTTCGAGATACCCGGCAAATAAATTCGCTTTTTCTTGGTTGTTTTTTGCCCAGTTACCTTCTCTGTTTTTAACTGGTGGAATGTGTGCAATTGGCCTTTTCATTTTCTTTGTTGCCTTCCAGAGTGAATATTCTGTACTTGCTTCATTCGTAAGATTGATAAGGTATTTTTTAAGAGACTCATTTTTAAATTCTCTTATCGATCTTTTAGCTTACTGTTTAGATTATTCAGTATTGTTTTGTCGCTGGGCGCCCTTGATTGTTGCCAATGTTTTCTAGTTCTTCTCTTTTCCGCAATTATGTCACATATTTCTTTTCGATATGAATTTTGTTAGATTTTAGTTTTAGTTATAGGTGTTGCAGCCAATGCAGCTTTTTGGATATGAACTGTAAATATCTGAACAGGCTTTTCTAATTGATCTTCTGTTTCAATTGTTTCTGAGAACTGAATACTGTCCTCTATATTCTGTCTGAAATAGTTCCAATCAGTCAGCTTATTAGCTAGTTTTGGGCTATGTTCATTGTTAGTGATTTTATCCCCAAGTGTTAAAAGTATTGTGGAATGATCTGAGTCAAGATCTGGTCCTTCGTATACTTTTATAGTATTTGACGAGATATTCTTTGTAGCGAAAAAGTAGACAAGATCTGGGGTTTTCTTCCTATCTGTTGGCCAATACGTAGGTTTTCTCGTTGAGTGATATTTCTCGCTAATTTCTTTTATTACTTCATATAATTCTCTTCCTCTCGTATTTGTCAATCTAGATCTCCAATACTTGTTTTTGGCATTAAAATCTCCACCTGCGATAAATCTATTGCGAAATATGCGGAAGAGGCCTAAAAAGTCATTTTTCTTAAGACTATAGCTGGGAGAACAGTAAATTGATGCAACTGATATTATTTGTCCACTTTTCGTTTTTGTATTTATAGATATTTCTTGTATCGCACATGATTGGAATTTGGCTTCTATATGGTGATCGATCGTATTCTTTACTATAACTGCAGCTCCGCAGTTTGCCGAATTATGGGGGTGTGGGGACTGATATAATTCGTACTCTCGCAGTTTGAAGTTTGTTTTGAAAGTTCGTCTCTGAGACAAGACATACAGTGCCGTTCGAAAAATTTTGGTCAAACTTTTTTTTTCGAATTTTGTCAAATTTGTTACAATAACTACATATTTTTTAATTAGGATTTGTTTTCTTATGCGGTTTCAATCGTTTCATGATACATTTGGAGTGTTAAACACGCGGTCACGGGAGAAAAAAGTTGTTGGACCGAAAATGGGTTTTTTAGGTACCTGCCTCATTTTTAGGGATTAAAGTGTTTTTGTTTTTTCATTAGTACTTTGTTGGACCTCCTCTTGGTTTTATTATAGCTGCACATCGGCGAGACATTGACTCAGATAGGTTTTCCATGTGGAAGCAGGTACGGTGTTCTAGGTCCGGATAAGTAAATTTGTTAGGTTTTAGATAGACTCTGGACGCTTCTTCGCAACCTTAAGTTTCATTATTGACTAGATATTCTCAATTGGATTGAGATCTGGACTGTAGGGAGGCCAACTTAATACATCGACATTATTTTCTTCGAAGTACTTTCGTCATAAAAGTTCTAGCTTATTTAAAAGCTTGATATTAGTCTTTCATATTAAAAAAAAAAAAAACAAGTTCATACTTACAATTTTGGCTGTATGGCAAGGAACATTGTCCTGTTGAAAAATGAATCTGCAAGTGTCACCAAAAAGCTCCAGCGCAGAGGGCTCTAATACATTTTCCAGAACACGTAGGTAAACTTCTGCAGTGACTTTCGATTCTAGGAAGAACATTCTACCTCTTTCATCACCAGAGAAGCATCCCCAGATCATCACACCTTCAGTTTTGTGGGGCATCCGTAAGATGCATTCAGAGCTCAGTCTTTCCTTTGGTTCTCTTCGCGCAAGAATCCTCCCATCCCAAGATGCAGCTTAAACTTTGATTCGTCGGAAAAGATAGCATTGTTCCACATGTCTTGAGTCCAATTAAGATACTCTTGAGCCCAGAGCAATCGTTTTCCTCTGACTCTTTTTGGAAAATCTGGCTTCAGTACTGGCTTGAGTACTCTAAGTCCAGCTTTCACGAGCCTTTTCCTCACTGAGCTTGAAGAAATTATTTTTTCCTGGAGCTCGATCAGATCGTTTTTAAGATTCACCGAAGTCTTGAACTGATGCCGACGGTTGTACATTAATCTTCTAGAAATTTTACGTGTTGTCAAATTGAGACGTGACAGACACAAAATATTAGCTTTGCACTCCGAACTGATTTTTCCCATTTTTTTCACTAAATTACTTCGGTTCGTTTCGGACTGCTATCACGAGCTAAATGCACCTCTTATTCGTAATAACATCGAATTTTATGCACTATTTGAACGACATTTTGTTACCTAGTGCAAAAAACTCCGTAGCTCTCATAAATTCCAAGAACTGCACCCAAAAAGGGTAATAAAATGTTTGACCAACATTTTTCGAACGGCACTTTTTTTTTTTTTTATAATTTGCGCGCGCCAAATGGGATATGAATACCATTAAATTATTCCAGCGCACGGGCGTTTGTAGAAATTGGGAGAGAGAGAAAGAAAGATTGTGTTGTGGGTTTGAAAGTTAGGTGGTATTAAGTTTCAGTTAACTTCAAGGGTGGCGTCCAGATAACTGGGGAGCTTGTTTGTTTTACTTTTGTCGTTGCTCATGATTCACAGTATTTTTTTTCCCTCCACCCGATGTCATCATCACGATCAAGTTGCATTTAAACCCTGTATATCTATTTTGTTCATGTCGAGAACTACTTGAATTTCTTCTTTAAGATTCTCGATACCATTAGGATTGTCTCTTTTGTGCAGCCTTTTTATTGCTGCTTTTTCTCTCAAGGAACGAGATTCTTTCTAGTATAGCTTTATTGCTTTTTTCCATGCTTTTCACTCTACTTAGAATTTTTTGCATAAAGGTTTAATTTCGTATATCTTTTTGATATTTTCGTCGTTCATATGAACAGCTTCCAATATCTTTAAGTTTTTCCTTCTCTGTAACTTTACTCTCTGGTGAGCATGAGAAGTGTAGTTTCTTTACAACAACATTAATTGGTCTTGTTTGTTTATTCTCATAAGAGTACCATTACACCTTTTTTTGATTAAGTATTTTGGTAAGTTTTCTATAAGAATATAAGAATGTTCTACAGCTACATTAATTTTAATATTATTACTATTTATTAACATTGTGCTAGCTTTAATTTTATTTTCTTATAAACACTTAACTCAGCTTTCATACTTTGTTATTTGAAGTGCAATAATTGGTGGAGGTTTGGCTGGCTTTTGAATTATATTTTCTTTGTTCGGGACATACTCCATAACTTGGTACCTTTCTTTCGGAGATGAGATCTTTGGGGATGTACTCATTTTCCTGTTCCCGTTTTTGGGTTTTCCTTCTGTCTCTTTAGTAGTTCTTCCTCATCAGTTGAGAACTCAACTACTTTAATTTCATCTTTATCTCTATTTTGGCTGTTGATCTGTCGTTTCAACGCTTGCAACTCTTGATTTCCTGAAATTATTAATTTCCTGAATTAATGTCTTGTTTAGTTGTTTAAACCCATCTCTTTCTCCGCAGGCTTTTAAATATTTAGCCTTCAGAGTTTGGTTTATATCCATTGTATGTGATGGGAGTGTTCTCTATACCCTTCCCCTTACATTTTCCAAAAGGGTTTTCGGTGAGCAATAAATAGATCATTTCGAACTTCGTGTCATTCGGCTTATAAATGAATCCCTACCGAGGTTGGATTTAAGGGTGAACTGATGTGCATTCGAAGCATGACGACAAAATACCGTATTGGGTTATACATGTATTTATTGGTTCTAGACCATAAAATTACCTTCAGCATTGTATTGGACTCATAAGTGTACTCGTAACTCGGCAAAAAGCAGATTAATTAATGATAATTAAATAAATTTATTTATTTCCACCCCCTCTCTAGCTGAACACGAAAGTAAAAGGAAAACAATACCGACAAAAAAATATATGCATTCTCCAAAAATAGAATTTACTTTGGCGTAGATTGTGCACCTTGCCCAAAGTCAATCGTATTGTTTTCACCACCCACCACCATGAGCTGGAATTTATGAATGCGATAAAATACATAGTTAACCAACCAAGTAATAATTCAATTAGAGGGTAGATAGTTGCTAGTGTAACTATTTATAGAATTATGTACGTATTTTAGACATTCAATTAATTACTTTTTTAAGTAAACAAAAAACCCAAAAAACGACGGGCTGGGACGCTTCTTTGAGAAGGCTCTAATATTTACAAAGTTAAACCTTTCATTAGATAATTATTACGCCCGAAAGGGAAAACTCTTTTTGTAGAGGGATTTTGTAGTGCTTAGACCTTTCGGGAGGTAGCCCTATACGAAACATGCCTACCTCGGTGCTTTGCTACCACCATAAAACTTATGTAAAAGAGGGTTGAATTTAAATGAAGGTTCTCCCTGTGGTTATTAATAATATTACTATCATTATGCGTCCCTTTGACACGCGGCAAAGAGTGGTAACACTTGGCCACGATAAGGATCTGTTTTTAGTGAAATTTCAGAATAATAAGTGAAATGTTTTCCTCTCGTTTGTGTTGGGTACAGTAATAATATTTAGACAAACACATGGTTGCCAAGGAGCAATTCTCACGAGTTGATAAGCCTCATTGAGGCGACAGAAAATATTTAATTCAAAAATTATGAAAATTAATAGACAGTGTAATTATTTTTTTCAGGCAGCCAAGAGAAATTCAATATTTTCCATTCGAAATATATGTTGGATACCTTCCAATTTAAATTCTTCCTAAATGGAAAGTGGTATGAAAAATTCACTCTAGTATCTACACAAAAATTCCCATAAGACACTCATCCTCATGCCCTTCTAATTCTTCTTTTGTTTGCCTTGGTAAGCCCTTCGTGCTCTTCTCTGCGGACCAGTTTTCTTGGTCTTCTGGAATTTACCACTAATGGAATGGCTCCTCGAACCATGTGTTCGCAAACTCCTCTCCCAAGACCAACGAAGACGACGACAAAAAAAAAAGAAGAAAGCTTCCATTTTGGCTCGGCGCATGCCTCGAAAACCACCACTATATCCTTTTTTTTACAGGGACAATCCTAACCTACAATTTATTCTTCTTCCTCATTTGAGCTGTCATTTTTCCACCACAATGTTAGGGGAACTACCCTCGGATAAGCCCCGCTCACCCGATGCCAGTGGAAAACATCCCCTGACTGCAGACGCATGCCAAATGTTTTCGTCGTGATTTTAGACTCTGACGATTGGAAGAGAAAATCTACATGAACTGCACCTAGTACCAACCAAACTGCTACCTATTTAAGAAGCAAAGTGAGAAGCCGGTTGACGCAACTCCAGTTTTTTTTGTGAAAAACATACATATATAGAAAATTCCAAGAGAAAAATCTTTTCCTCAACTAAAAGAACACAAAAAATGTGAAAACTGAAATTAAACTTTAAAAATTGCGTGCACCAAAATCCGTCTAAAGTTTATTTCGGTTTCAAAGTGGATACTAATATTGTAACCATCATTGCCCCACTCTCCCGCAAGTAGATAAAAAGTCACAGTAAAAAAAAACATTTTTTTTCTTAAGAAAAATAAAATAAATAAATTTTCAAGCTCTACTTTAGTGCTTAATTAAGACTGCTGATTTTCAGTGTTAATTCACAAATAATATATATACAAACCAGTTAATATATTTATTCAAAAGCTAAATAAAGAAATTTGCTTCTTCGCTTAAAAGTCCATTTATTCATTTAGTTTATAAGAATATATATAAAGAAAAAAAAAAAAGAAATCAGTGAAAAAATAGTTAAGGACCTTCTAATGAAATACATATTTGGCAACTAATATTTAAGCTTTTTTCTGTCCATTTAACATGTAACAACTGTGAAAAAAAAGAAGGTGAGCATTTTGGACTGAAATTTTCTTGACTTGGTTTTTTTTTTTTTTTTTAGTTGTGTGTGCCCTAGTGAGAGGAGTTAAAAAATCGAACAGTGCACCCCACTTTTAAGAACACTACCTTCAAACGCACACACAATATACACACACACAAAATTATTCAATTTTCAGCCCTGACTTGCAAGTGTAGTTGTGCAAGAACAACACCATGAAAGTTCACACTACGCAGCCAGCTGTTTTCACTTAAAAATCAATATTGAATCAGATGGTTCTCGGCCAGTTCCTCACGAGCCCAACACTTTCCAAGTACACATGTGATATCTTCATTTTTGTTGTTTTCCTCCCTGCTGTCGTCGTACTCCTCGCCATAGCTGTGAACACTTGAAGATTAACCCAGCAAAGGCTCAAGTGCGCTTGTGCAATGCCGGGTGCTCTTCTGCCGGTGATTTCAGCAGTAATTTTCTCCTTTCCTGCATATTATGGTGGTATTCTTAAATTTTTCATGTAAGTTTTCTGGTTCCTTGCTGTTTTAGGAGCGTGTTTATTACCCATAAAGTATACAATCCATCGTCGTCCTACTAATAATAAGTTATAAACACTGAATATTTACGAGCCCCAATCAATAGTCAGCAGTATTATACCTTTCTATCACGAATTTAATCCACAATGTTTATGTGTGTACCTATGTATAAAGTCCTAGTGCTGCCTTCCACAAGGCTTCCTAGAAAGGAAATGAAAACCACAAATATGCAGATCGCAACTTAAATAGGATCCCAAACTCATACTCAAAAGCTTTGAGTGAAATTCGGTAGAAAACTCTGGCAAGACGCTAGACTATTCACAAAATGAGTAAGAAATACTGCAGCACTCGAATTTTTTTTTTTTTGGTATTTTTCCAAAAATCTTCGGCATCAATTTGTGTACAAAAAGGGCCGGTTTTCCGAAAGCCATCATCAGTTCAGCCGCAACTAACATCGCGAGCTAATGTATTTTATACTACAGTGCATTCGCTTCCTTGTAAACTAGCTTATTTTCTACAGTAAGGCTTGTTTAGTGTAATTAGAAAAAACAAAAAAAAAATCAATAGAGTAACAACACTAACCGTATTCAGGACATACCGCAGTGAAAATCGTCATCAGACTTAATCATACTACATACTCGGTTAAGTGCGGTTATTCTACATACACTTGGCATGACTCCAAGTGAAGTTCCAAAGTAATCTTCGCAGTGTTGTTGTTATCGAAGTTGCAAGTGGAATCGAGTTTCCACAATCCACCACCATACGGCTGGAAGGAATTCCCTTCCAAAAGTTAAAGCTCGAAATTTCCATCGACCAACTACCCCCCGGTATATTCCAGCTCAAACAACCCCTTCCAGGTAATGGATATCTTCGTCCAATTCACTGCATCGATGCAGAGCCGTCGTCAGTCTTCGTTGAGCTTTCACTTCGAGTAGAAGTAACCAATCCAGTTCACTTTGGAAGAACTAACCGCGGCGGTATTATACCAACCAACCATTAACAATAACCACTTGACTTTGTTCAAGAACACAGGGGCGCCACATATTGCACCACCTCGTGACAATTAAATCAGTAAACATACATACACATTAAAAAAAAAAAAAAAAAAAAAAGGAAGCAGAAAAACTCCAACCAGACACGACGACTATCCCTATATCCAAAAAAAGAATTTTTTTTTTCCGTTTTTTTCGATTCCGTTGCGCAGTGTTTTAGAATCAAAAAGTAACAGTTTAGTTTTGTACACCGACGGGTGCGGTTCTTCTTCTTGTACTTCCTTCTCACTAGGGCCATACTCCCGTAGGATACAAATTTTTGGGTTGCCTCTCTAATTTAAATGGCAAAAACGACAACCAAGTGAAACGGGTGAAGCGTATATCGAAAATTATCTCTATTATTGCTATTCCTAGTACTAAAGTTTTCGTTCGTTGGGTGCACATAAAATTGAATTTGAAATTTATTTTTGGAAGGCCACAGCACAGCATTACCAACGACTTTAGCTGGAACAGATATGCTCTTGCATTTGTGAATAAAAAATAACTTTTCTGTGCAAAAATAAATTGTAATGTGTTTTGCAGTATTCGTCTGCTGCTCTTTGGATGCAAAGAAGTGTAATTTGGTGAACATTTTTTTCAATTTATAGCCTTCATTCTTAAGAAAATTGAATTTTTAAAAATTTAAAAATACTTTTATACTTTTACATATTTATGTATATATCCGTATTTTTTATTTATTTTTTTAAGAAACTTCCGGCAATGGTGCAATTTTTAAGACATCTAATTTGGACGTCTAGCACTTCCTCCTTTTTCGAGGCATTGGCCTCTTCGATCGATTCTTTGTCAGGGCATAACTCACCCAGCATGAGTCATAGCAGCCAGTCAAACAGATACTTGGTGCGGCGACACATTGAAGAGTTTTCCTTATACGATTCACCCCTTATTTAAGAATATCTTTTTTTTTATGATTTCATTCGCTAATTTTTTCTTTTTTTTTCGTTTACAAACAGCATTACAGAATACAGAGTAAATAAGAAAAAAACAATCCAACAAAAAACAAAAAAGAGATCTACTACACATCCATGTAAGAACTTTTATTGACTAAGTAACTTTCCGTGCAAAAAAGAAAAACAAAGTCAACTACACTAAACCAGCAGTGTGCACAACGTGCAGAGTTAATCTTAGACTTCAGTGCATAAAAAGTGTTGAAAAAAAAAATAAATATATACATATAAGAAAAACTCTTGCTAGACAACCCCTAGTGACTGCAATTGTTGTAGCTTAGTGTAAAAGCGTAGTGTGCTCTTCTTTGTCGTTCATAGTTTGAGAACATACTCTCGAAGTCAAATAAATTAATTAAGCAAATTCAATCGATAATTTTTTTTTTTTTTTTACTGAAAGTCAAATAAACGAACGAATAATCTGTGATGGGGGATCAAACAACTATTGGTCCCAATGCTGGAGCAGAGGCCCCAACGGCTGCTGATCAGAATAGAAATGCGGCAGAAGCAAATAATGATCCTGCAGCAGCAGCAGAGCAGGTGGCAATGGCTGGCGGTAATGGAGGCGGAAATAGAAATGATGGTGGAACTGAAGCAGTGAACGGCGGAGGTGCAGAAAACGGCAGCGGTCATCCGGTTCCGGATAATTTAAATATTATCGCCAATGGAATGACTCAAGCTAACGGCGGCGCTGGCAGAGGTGGTAATGGTGATAATGGGGAAGGTGATAATCTTGCTGGCGACGTTGGCACTACCGATGAGGACGGTGGTCGTGCACCGATTGATACTGCTTGCTCCGATGGAGGACCGTCAAGTTTGGTTGGTATGGTTGGACCCCCAAGTCCTTTGACTGGCTGTTATTTGTTGATTATTTTGGGTGAACCGCATTCGGAGGAACATAAGGATCACATTTTGCAGAATCTCCTTAAAGGTAAGTCTTTCGCTTTACTAATATTCATCTATAATTTTATACGGTTCATACTATGCATCATCTGAGGAAATTTGATTAATTAATTTTCAATGCATCACGCGAGCAGACACTAATTGCATTATTTCGGTTTGCTAATGGAATCTGCACAGCAAGTGCATGGGATACAAATTCAATCCAGTTGATTGGTTTTGCCATCCCATCCATTGGCAGAGTTCATTATTGAACTTTCATGAGAGCTAAAAGATTTCACGGTATTTACGATGAGAATACAGCGGACGTGCGTAATAATATCATTCAAGGAATCGTAAATTAATTAATTACAAAACAAATCTAGCAAAATTTACAATAACTTTGTATTTCGATTCAAAAGGAACGACTGACTGTAAAAAAAGTTCGGATTTTACTCGACCAACAACAAAAGAATAATTTGCTTTTTTAAATACTAAAAAAGGTCTAGAAAGCTCACACTTGCAACATTGACATTTTTGGCAAACAGTCATCTATTGTTGGTTATTTACATGTACTTCTTTTTTAGAGTCAGCTTTGCAAATTAAAGTCGTACTAGTACAAGGTATTTTTATTTTTATTTTTTTTTTATCAGCTGTAGAATTCGATGAAAGTGAAAACCTTTTTCCAAAATACGAGTACCTCAAAAGATTCATCCACTAACGTAATGTACGAGTATATAAATAATATGGAAAACGGCCAATCCTTTTTAGTCCCTTTGTGGAGTAGACCGATTTGGCACAAGTTTGTCCAAAGCTGATAAAGGAAAATTCCTAAACCACTATGTTTGAATTTAGAGTTCAACTTTTGCACGGCCACCAACTAAATTGATTTACTTGTAAAACAAAAAAGTAGCACAATTTAAGATGTACCTTACGATCGAAATAGGCCAGAGAAATCATCGAATATTTCTAAAATAAAAAACCGTTCAGAATGAGAACACTGTGGGTATAGCTTAGAAATGATTTTAGTCAAAGTGCTACGCAACATTTGTTTAATTACAAATAATTTATATTATTCATAATTTGGCATTTGTCACGTCCATTCATAGCCAAGAAAGTAAACACTTTTTGTCTGTTCGTGCAACTGCATCCTAATGATATTTAAATTTTAGACTGTAGATACTTACATATATCATGTAAAGCGATACCCAGAGACAAAATTGAAGTACATTATGTATGTATGTACATATTTATAAATGAAGCTGATAGATATATGGCATGTTCGATAATAATAGGCTTTAAAGTTATGCTAAAACGATATCTCCAAAATGTTAGACTTCGGAAATATAAGGAGGTGACCGAGATTCCCAGAGGATTATGTGTCACTATTCTCACTTACATGCCGATCTCTAGTGATGCCGTTGCGCTCCACCTGATACAATAGGTTAGCTTCTTAACCCTGATTTCGGAGTTTGAACTGTTCTTCCGAAAAAAATAACGTACATTTTATTGTCGAAAAATTATTCATAGTCGTCGAACAAAAGTTATGTTTTCGATTTCTATTTGGTTTCGACCCGTGGGTAACCGGCCTAAAGCACAGTGAAAATCAAAACATTTACTACTACTATGCATAACCTAATCGTCCTCTGTAGCATAAATGTTATAAGTCTTCGTCAAACTGGAGTTACATTCCAATTTTGACAGTTAACGTAACTTGCCTGCACATAGACTGTACTAGTTATGCACACGAACAAATAGGGCTTCGTCATTATCGACAGCACAAGGGATGATTTAAATTTTTTAAATCAATAATGTAATCCACAAAGTTCATCCAAAGTACCCACGGAGAAATGCAAATACTTTTCATTACATCAGTCCCAAATAAATGAGATATTCAGGGAAACTTCTTTTCAATTCCCTTTTTGCCATTTCTGAATGCACTTCCGCAAATGATTGAAAATTACGTAACTGCGCAAACAAAAGACACAAATTATAAAAATATAGGTGCTTGAAAGTTTTCAAGCCAATCGGTGATGCATAAGATTCTCTTTTTGGAGTAGGTACTTTTTAGAAGAATTCTTTTTAGATTGCCAAAAACCACCCCCGTACATTACTAAACATTTTGCATCTACTTTTTGCTGTCCTGCATTTCTAGACCAGAATAAACAAATTTTTTTTTTGAAAAGTTGACCCTTATATTGCAGCATAATAATAGCCATAAAGTATACACATACATAAGGCTCCCTCGTCCCTGGGGCTCTGGTAATGTGACTATGAAATATTTTGATTACTTAACTAGATACATGACTGTTAAGAGCATGGGAATAAAGCGATATGGACCCTTTTGCCTTTTGGAAGAATCTCATAAAAGTCCTACCTTAATTTTTCAAATTGGAATTGGAATCCAATAATGGCACCTGCGTACAGCTTCAGTGGTACTTTTCTATTACCAATTAATATTGATTCAATTTAATTGCATTACTTTGTTCGAATGAAAAAAAAAAAAGAAAGAAGAAAACTCTTAGATGGTGGTGTTAAGAAGACAAAAACGAAGAACACACGCCAGACAGAACTTTAGTTATACTCCCAAGAGCGACTGCGTAATATTTCCGATCGAATACGTTTATATTGATTAAGGACAACCGTCGGAGGGAAACCTTAAATCAAGGAGTCCTTTGAATAAAGTACGTAGGTTGATTTGTCTATAGGACACCGGCGAGCGAGCACCCAACAGACCTGCATTAAATAAGGCTTCCAAGGACTGAAATAAATTCGTTCTAAATGTCACAGATAAATTACTCCAATAAAACCTAATTCTAATTTTGTACGCACATAACCATAAAAACACAATTCATTGAATTAACTACCAACTGTCAATATTCGTGCGACATAGCGGTTTCATTAACTGCGTACGTATAAATTGGAAAGTCTCCCACCCGAAAAATAATATAATAATATTAATGTGTTGTAATTGGAGTTCCTTATTCATAGTAAATTTCATAGAAAGTTTTACGTGTAGGATTTTATTCGTAGCATTAGTATTGCTTTGGATTTAGTGGTTAGATTCACATTCTTAACTGAATACGAGAGTTGACATTTACGTACGTACGAGTAGATCAGCTCGATAAATAATTAAGTTCGTACCAAGTGATCATCCAGTTTGTACTGTGCTGGTAGATGGAGAAACGCTGATGCTCTACGAAAGTCTTTCGGCTCATTTTGCATACGCATTCCATACAAGTACAACTTCTCATTTTAAACGGAATGAGAGGTCCACCCATACTTCCATGAAGATGCCAAATGTTCGAAGACGTGAATAAGTTTGGCGGTGGAAATTACTAAATGTCACCACGATTGCACAAGGTTGTGCCAAAGAAGTAGGTGACAATAGCACCCATGATCGAAACGATGAAAGAAGGTCAAAGCAACCTCCATCCTCTTCGGTGGAAAAGTGACGGCCTTTCAGACGTATTTTAACGTAGTGGAACAAACCAAAGTTATAATGGACTAGCTCTGCGCCATACAGAGGGTGATCTAGAAGACTTATGCCAGTGCTTCTTAAATAGTCTGCAGTGAGTCCTGTTAGTATAGGTGATGACCGTGATGCACTGCCTGGCAGAAGATTTTCGAGGGTTTTCGTCAACTGAGGAAGGCACTATTCAAGCATTACCATCATTCGTTTGCTAATGGAACGAGATCTTCGGGGTTGAATCGAAACATCCTCATCTTCAAGGCTCTGAAATTGCATGACCATTAAAAGATTATATTTTCAAATCAAGATGAGAACAAATGTGAAATGTGAACCTATAGAATCATCGACATTATCAGTAGATGGAACAAGGATTAGAATGGTTCTAGTTCGTCACCTCAGAACGGGTGACGTAATCCGAACAGGTTTCTGAGCCTATTCCGCAGAGACTACATATATAGGAAGCAAATCTCAAGGTTATATACCTAATTGAGAAAAATTATGTGCACTAAATTTACGCAGTGTAAGCGAAGGCTGTTGCTATTGGCTATTGTTTCAAAAAAGTTACTTTATTACCTTTGTGAACATAATACGATCCCATATCCCATGTCTCCTCTTCTTGACGATCTTCCCTTTTTTTACGAAAGGAATACTACTTTTTTTTTTGTTGACACGCTCAATTGACTTAGGCCTTCCGTTGACAGGCAATTTTTAGTTTAGCAACTGTTCCGCTTCGTTTACCTTACCCCATGGTATGTACGAACATTTTTCAGTTGCCTGTTAGCGAGCTCTCGAATGAACCCATGACTGCCAGCGAGAGGCCTAACTTGTCATCTTTTCCGCCGATATTGAAAACAGAACACAAACCCCCCCAGCAAGTACTCAAACAAAATAAATTCGAAAAACTGAAATTCAAATTTAACGGGTGGAAGAAAGAATGCAAAGCACCAACACAGATTACTGTAAATTTGCTCGCCATTAGGCAGAATGATTTTCCTCAGAAACGAAGACATTTTTCGCAGAGCAAAAAACCTAGCTAGTTTTTTTTAAAAAACTTATTGGGAATAGTTTCCACTATTCAAAGATTCAAATTAGATGACTCTAGACACTGAAAGTTCCCACCGAAAACAAGACAAACGAATTCCTCACAATTAAAGAAATGGATTGTGGCATATTTTGGCATAAAAACGTCCTTTGATTACTTGCACACATTATGGGTAAAGAAAAGTTTTTTTTTTAACAAAAAAGGAAATTCAACAATAACCAAAAAATGTCAACTCAACAAGAAAATGGCTGCGTTCAGCGAATCGGTAGTGAGCCATGCAAGGAAAAAAATAGGTCTTGAGAGAATTTCGACGAGATTTTTTTGTAAAGGGAAATTGAACCGGCAATTTCGAAAAGGGCTCATGCCAGAAAGACATAACCGCTCCGAAATTTAATTTAAAGCGTAATTAATTGAATAGTTCAATGTAGAAAAGGGTAAAAAAGAAAACAGTCTTTCGAGAACACGATTTGTCATGCTCATAACTTTTGAACGATAGGCACAGAGAACCTAATTACATATATATTTTTAATTCAAGGCTGATATTTCAGAATTTGGTCGTAAAATGAATTTAGTCATGATTCGCACGTTGAAATTTTTCACAAACAATTTTTAATGATGTCGATTTTACATTTTATAAAGGTAATTCCCATTTTTATTAATTTGTTTAAGAATAAGAAAGTGGAAAAAATTATCTTGTCTAGGAAAGAAAAAGAAGTCGACTGTTAAAAAGTTTCAAGTATAGTTTCAGTCTGTGTGAGAAAGCATTTGGCAATAATTTGCAACTTCGAATTTAAAAAAAAAAAAAAAAATCTTTTAAGTCCTTTTTAAATATCAGATCATCAGTCCTGTATTTTATATGCTATAGCCAAGAATGTTCTTCAAAACCCAGTTGTGCAAGCCATTATTTTAAAATGTATTTCTGGGTATTCCAATAAAGCAGAGAAATAAGGCTATCATTTTAATAATGCTGCCTTAATGTAAAGAACTCAAAACTAATATTCCTGACATTAATTAAAATTACACTTATGAGACATACTCGTAGAATGAAATCATAGCAAATTGAAAAATGTCATCTCCCTAAAAAGATAAATTTACAGGCAAACATACATACATACCTCCTATCCACATAGACGTCTCCCCTCTAAATGAGGTATCACTATATCTGTCTGTCTGTATGAAAGCTCTAATCTCGAAAACCAATGAACGGACTTCCACGCGGTTTTAACAATCCTATAGCATGTTATTTGGGAAAGTTTGATACACGAAAATCTTAGGGCGCTGAAAAAACTGTAGGAGATACATCGAAATGTATAAATGCATAACCCCAGATCAATAGGTAACTGATAATCATGAATCTTTTTTTGCTCTGGCAAAGCCGAGGTGCACTATTTGAAAATAAAAAAAAATGTATTTTGCAATACCGTACTCTAGGGTAGAGAGGTAATCTTAATTCAATTTGAATTAAGGCAACAAAATAATGGTACAATTTTAAACCAAAACAGAACAGAAATCCGAGATGAACGCTTTTCAAAATGTACGATGTAGGGGAAAAGTGGTATGAAAGAGCGGAGTTTTGAATGTTGTGAAGTAAACCTATCTAGTGTTGCCATACAATAAAAATAATTTTAAATGGTAAACTGAAATGTAGACGTCGTGCGTCAGTGGTTAAGTGCGCGATCACTGAGCGAGAGGTTCAAGGTTCGAATCCAAGAAAACACAAAAATAATAATAAAAAAAAAAATATTCTCACGGTCCTACCTCTCGCGAACGTTTGACAAACATCTGAGAGTAAAACTGTCATGAGAAGCTTCTCTCAATGGTAAAAAATTGACCTTCGGAAACGGCATAAAAATGTAGGTCACAGCGTACAACACGAGTGGCTGCGAGAAGCTAGGCCTGTTAGCGCCAAAATATTATTATTATTAAACTAAAACTTTTATACCACTACGTAGGTATATTTCTTACACCTACGAGTACATGAATGATTTTATACATTTTATGCGTTTGTGTATAGCTTGGTCGTATTTCCAAAGGTTGGAGTTAGGACTTACCTATACGCAGAGCGAGCGAGCGATTTGGGTGCGAACCATTTTCAGTAATTCAATTCAAAGCTATAGGTACTATCTTCCCAATTATTGTTCACGCAAGACAGGGTAATTTTTCAATTTAATTTGATTATTACAGAGTGCAATAAATGTGTAGTACATTCTATAATCGGTAGGACATTCTGAAAAACCAGTTTGAATTTAGTTTTTAATTTGAAAAATAGTATTGTATATAAATCTATGGCCAGTAAAATCGCAGGAAAACCTGTCCCTCATCACAATTTGCTCATTCGTTCTCTGTAGAAATGTATAAGAGAATCAAATTCTTTCCCATGGGGAATTAACGTAATCCTGTTCGATAAATAATTAGGTTTTCTTGAAGCAGTTTCATAATCCTTATCTTTTAGTTGCCTAATTTAATCTAAGGAGGGTGAGAGAGCAAATTGATTATCCTCAAATACATTAAGAATAATTTTAGGCAGTTCCGACCGCACACACTTCATCAGGATTAAGATACAATTAGGGCCATATTCACAACGAAACTTTTTTTTTTCAATTCGCATACTAAGCCGACTTAAATTGCCTTGTTTTCTTTAAATTTATTCTCTCGTTGGTTCTTCCTATCCATCGTTTAAAGTTAAATTCGAAAATGTTCCCCATTTTCAGTATGCGGAGATGGTTCAATATGCTATCAACCTACTACAGAATTTGAACCAAAATTAGAACTATTGCATACTGGTCAACTTGTGTGTATCGTTTTGGTAAAGTTTTTCTTTTTGTTCTACAATTTCTAGCCAAGAACAGCAGAGTCTATTGAGTGAACAATAAATTTCAATCACAATTGCTGCAATGCAGATAATTTAAGGCTGGCTGGTAGCACACACGGCACTGTACGGCATACATTCACACGATATAGGAAAGGGGCTAAGGATTCGTCCTAGAAAATCCATTCGGTTGTCATTCGCTTCAATTCTTATATTTTACAGCTAGTTAGCTCGTTAGGTTGTTTCGTTTGGAAACTCATTTTGAAGACCTGACATTGCAACACTCTGCTGCTGCTTCTGTCTGTATATTACTTTATGCGCACTGTTGTAAAGCACCCGAAGGAAGAAGCAATCCGCTTCCTTTGCAAACGGGAAGCAATAGCAATTATTCCGCATAAAATTTGTTGAATGCCAACAGCAGCACATAAGAAAAAGTGTCTATTGTTCTGGCTTTTTTTGAATATAGCACACGACGGCGATGGGCTTGAAAATTCTCTTTCGCTGCCCTTTCTCAAATTCGTTGCCATAAATCTTCACTTGCTTTCTTTGAACTTTGTGGGAAGCGGATAAGAAATGAACTTCTTTGCCAAATTTATTATGGTCATGACTTCCAAAATAACCTGGTAGATGTTCAAGTCTGTAATAATTTTTTAAAAGATTAACCGCTTATCTTAATGACAAAAATTAAAGTATCGCAATCATCGGAGAAAATTCAATTACATTTTCAATTTCACGCCCAAATTGAATATCAGTGGTTTAGGGTCGATTCAAATTTGGGTACTTTGTCACACATTGTAGGAATTAAATTACGTAAATAGCGCTCCCTTTTCAGATAACCTTTTGAAGGATGCAAAGGAATTAAGTTTTATTAGAAATTTAACAATTTGCATACCTCGCGCGCATAGATAATAATTTTTTTTTGTTCGGGAGGATTAAATTGTTAGCTTGACATCTCAAAAAGGCAGTGTGTGACGCAATAAAACAATGTCTATAAAAGTGAAATAAAAATAGAAATGAAGAATAGAATCCGAAGGACGAACCAACCCTTTGTACGGTGCACACTAATAGTAATAGTAGTGGTGTTCTTTTCCAATGCCGAACTCGAAATTAAAATATCACCAAAAGAGTGAATCACATTGAAAATAAAAAAAAAAGAAACAACAGAAAAAAGCTACAAATAACATACGAAAGTAGAGAAAGGACAAATCCGTTCGCAAGTGAGCAAGTGGTTGAGCTATAAGGTCTGTCGTCGTCGTCGTCGTAGTTGGGATGGGACTGTATTCTTGACTCGCAATGAATGTCCTTAAGATAAATATGCATTATATTACGTATATAGCCAGCGGATAATATGTGGATGTTTTGTAAAATCTTAAACAAATATATGTATGACAGGAAAAACGTATTGATTTTTTTGCACACTACTCGTGGTTGTGCGTCGTGCTGGGTTTAGTGCAGGAGACCTTCGTATGCGGATTTTGTTCACATTAAAATTCACTCGTGGATGATTATACAAATATACATACTTCTCTAATTTTCGAAGATTTATGTAGAACAATTGGAAAGCATTTTTACAACGTAAGTTTGCGTAGTGTAAAATTTGCAAAAAATGATTTAAAAAAAAATTATATAAATATTTGTAATATAACTCTGTAACTTTTTAAAAAACTCAACTAAAAGTGTCAAAATAAATTACTTTTACTTAACTTTTGATGGCGCTACAGCCGGAGTGGACCTGTGCTACAACCAACAAGCGTCTCCTGCCAGCTCGATCTTGTGCTAACCTCCTCCGGTTTTGCACACAAAGTTTATTGATGCTTCATTTTATTTACCTTAGGCGAGGTCTTCCTTTACCGTGTCGTCCCTCCTGGACAAATTTGAAGATTTTCCGCACCGGAAAGTTCTCTTATATATGGCTTTAGCTTTTTAACTTTTAACAGCGCTATACAGTACCCATAATCTTCCCATAAAGGCGCCTACCACTCGACATAGGATAAACACAGATTATGGATATTTGTTCCCGATTCTCACAGATAAATCGGGTAATAAAAAAAAATTCTTTGATCGGCTTTCTGTAGAAATTAATATCTACTTTTTATTTTATATTTAATTTTGCGAATTTTAAGAATTTCGCTGGTAAGTTTTAAGAACTTGGCATTATTTCAAGCTTTCCATATTACTTAATTTCCCTTTTAATTGCCCCCTTTGTTGGTCGAATTTCCTTTCAGTCTACTACGAATCGGTGGAAAGTGCCCTTTTTCGGATTTAAAGTCGTTTTCCAGTGACATTCATAAAGAAAAAAATGTATCCTTCATATTCTACTAGGTTTAGCTTTGTATTGTATTGTTTAAGCTAAACAAATTGTCCATTAATGAGACTAATGATAGACACCAACAACTGACGCTCGATACGTGACCCAAAGTTCACAATTAACTAACAACACCTGCAGCACCTACATTCTTTCAGATATTTCATTAAAAGAGCCATCTATTTTCGTTTGTACCCAAGTGTTGTATGTAGTCATGTCATCCATCTTCCTTACAGCTAGGTATAGTCTTTAATAAATATTTTATTGGAGTATTTTCGTGACACAACGTTATTGTCGCATTTAGTTGTCATGTTAGCCCCTCCAACAAAGAAACTTCTTTTTACACCCAATCGATAAAACCTACAACTAGCCCTGAACAACCACAGAAAATAACATTTGGGGTGTAACTATGGATACAGAGTGATGTCATTAGACACAGTCTTCGTCGCTTAATAGCTTTATTTCATTTATGGCCACGAAATAACATTTGAAAATGTGCCTTTCAAAATCAGATACTATTGTGAACTTTTGCAGACACATTAACCATCGCAAACAAAAGCAGAAATGGCGGTATTGTGCCATTTCCTCCTCAAAATATGTAGTGTTCAAAGCAGAAAAAAAAAAAAAATAACTGAAAAACAAGAAAATGAGTAAAGTTTGAAATGCTTAAAATCTGCATTTTTATTTTTCCTACACACGGATTTTATTTCGAAACATCACTTGACCTGAATTTAGAGCGAAAAAAATCGAAGGACTAATTGTTTTTGCAGATTTCTATCGTAAAAAATCTATAATAAAGAACTTCAGCTAAGCGGATGTAAGAACTTGCAGTGCACTCTGGAGTAGTTTATTCAGAAATGGAAAACAAAACAGTTTCTGCACTTAAACACGTAAATCTGATGGAAATCTATTAAAGGTGCAAAGTTGTCAATTCTTTTTTTTGTCATAGCACTTGGACCTCTGTTGAGATCTATACTCAAGGAGATAGTTGTTTTAGATTGTGGGTAGAAATGTTTGTGAGCAAGGACACTCTTCAACGACAAATCAACATCAATCATTTCTGCTGTCTGAGACTAATTAGGGTTTTTATTATTAGATTACAAAAATGACTTGTTCTATATTTCACAGTGTAATTCTTCTAATGAAATTGAAAAACTGACCGCATTATGCATTCATTGCAATTTCATTATATTCTTAATAAATCTAGCTAATTGAATTTAATTACGCGAAATATTATACATATGTAAAAGAAGCCTGCCTGTTATTCAATGGGTTTTTTTTTTACTTCAGTGGACATCTCTGGTAAATTTCAGTTTTTTAAATGAAAGAATTTATAAAGCTCCAAAACTCACATTCAACATTATTTATTTATTAGGGGAGAGCATGATTTATTTTGATTACATCTTGAGCTCCATGATGTAGTTTCCCATTGGTCATACCAAAATTGCAATTTCCCACACTTTATTTCGAAGGATTATACTCGTATGTACATAAGTAGGGGGAAGCTTTACAATCCTAAAATGATACCAAGTTCTATATCTATCTATATGGATATGTGAGTATGTTCGTATGAACCTTCTTTGCAATCGCTCCGGTGAAACCCATAAATACATCCATAGAGACCTATACTCTTCTCAGCCATGGTACTGAATTATTAAGATATTTTTTCCTTCATCCTCTTGAGCCAAAAAAAAAATAATAAGAGCTGAATCGTTACGTTCTTCGTGCGGAAGCGAATTCCCTTTTTCTTTTGCAAATATCTTTTAGGTATTACTTAATTTCATACAAACAAGCATATTTGCTTTTAAGAATATGAAGATATTATTTTCATAACTGAAGGTGAGATACGGAAATTAAAGGAAAGACAAAAAATATTCTGCAATATTGATTTTTACTGCGATGACGACAACTCAAAGCAACCACAAATACTTGTTTTATTTATATTGAAGTAGCAACTGGCATGAACACGTCTTAATTACGATTTGCAGACTTTTAATGTAACGATTAATTGAAAAAGAGCTAAGAAGTAAGTTCTTTTGTGCAAGAATTGCAATCAACTCGCAATTCATTTGCCGTAGAAGCAGCGTAATGAAAAACTACACGAACGAATAAATTCTTGAGGGAATTCGAAAATTAAAATCCAAACGAACGCTGCCAGAGTTTAAGTTAGATGATTCATAAAACATTATCATCTTTACGGGCATATTGCTATTTTCTAATGAATTGTTTTGCACTTACGAGTATGTAGAGGACTACTATTAAACTACGGTCCATTTTAATAGAAATACTAAAATCAACTCTTAAAGCCGCTATTAGTTAAGTGATTGTATAGGTGGTACATAACTTGCTTTTTAAATTTATAATAATTATTGTGATTCATTTTCGTATTTTCGCTACTGTGAACTTGCACAGCTGGCTTTTGACAGGTTGAAGAAATTTAAGTCAGGTTTCAATCCATTTCTATTATTTGTTTTATCATGAATAATATTCAAACACGTAAAATCCGTATGAGCCACATATAAACTGTTTCTTACTTTAGAAGTAGCATTCAAGTTTATTTATTTTTTATATGTTCATAGATTTGAAAACAAGCGGTTTTCAAGAAAATCAAAATGTTGGGATTGGAAAGAAAATTCTTATTTCACCTTGAAATGTAACTTCACTGTGGGGTTGCGTAAGACATCTGGCCATACATAAAAATTGATGTACAAACGGACAGTACAAACTTAGAGACCTACTAAATCAGTGGTTCTCAACTGGTGGGTAAGACCCTCCGGTGGGGCGCGAAGATTTTCAAAGAGGGACGTCTTTCCACCGTGACCAACGCGGCGTAATTCTGAAAATTTATTATAAAAAATTGTGCTCTCTTCGCCAAAGGAAAATAATCTTCAGCGAAAAAATCAAGAGACGCGGCGGTAACTCAACGGCGAAAAGTATCGAGATGATTACCGATTTTTGTTTGTCCGAATTGGATTATATGAACACAGACAACATGCGGGTCTAGCAAGACTGTGCTACGTGTCACACAGCGAATGAAACAATGTCGTTGTTGAGGAAAAAGTTCTCAGGTTGCGTTATTTCGAGAAGAGGTAATGTCAACTGGCCACCACGACCGTGCGATTTAATACCCTTGGCCTTTTTTTCTTATGGGATGCGTTAAGTCTCTAGCCTATGCCAATAAACCAGCAACAATTTACAGCCTGGAGAAGAATGTCATTCAAACCATTGCTGAAAACATTCCCGATTTATGTAGAAGAATCATCCAAATCCAATTGGGTCTCTCGGATCGGCTCTTGCAAACGAAGCCTCAGGCCATTTATATTATGTTATTTTTAAAACATAACAATTGAATGTACTTTAATCCGCCATACTACACTTATAGCTCCTTTATATTCAATTTTAAGGACTGAGTGTCCAATTGGTTGCATAATGAATCGCAAGCTCATAAAAATGTATGCATACTTTTTGTACAAAATACTGTGAATGTTTGTACCATTCAAAGATGGTTCACTAGATTCAAGTCCAGTAATATGGATCTTTGAAACGAAACTCATGTTATTTCAGTTCACCAAAGAGGGGCAGGGAACGGAAATGTTAAGAAACACTACAGTTAATAGTAATAGCTATTTGTACCTTCAAACTGGTACGTACAAATATGAAGTTAACCCTTTAAAGAACAAGCTAAACATTTATGTGCTAATAAAAACGTAACTTAGAAAAGAAAAAAGAATAAAAGAAAAGAATAAATAAAACTTACCGGGGCAGTAAAAATATATTCTTTGGATTTGTCGGTGATGCTACGTAGTTGATTTTGATTTTGAAGTAGCTGATTTTAATGTCGAACTAATATATAATAATAATTCTTGATAATCGAATGGCGTCAATGCCTTTTTTCACTTAAACAACTAACTGAACCACACTTATTTTTTTTTTTTTCTTAATCGAATCGATGGCTTCATCGCCTTTTTTAACATCGTGTAAGCAACCGACCCGCACTTTATTCTCTCTAGATATTTTCTTATTGAATCGATAGTTTTAGGGCTTTTTTTACAGCAAAAACCCGACCCACACTTTTTTTTCTAAATTCATGACTCTATATCACGCCTTTTTTTCTTATTCTGAATAACTAACCGATCCGTACATAATTTTTTTCTGATTTTTATTTATCGAAAGCTTTAAATCGTCTTATTTCCGATTCGCATTTCCTTTTTTTTAAATTTTTTTAATCGAACCGACAGCATTTCGATTTTTTTTTAATAAGAAACTAACCGAGCGTCCGATATTTGAAGCGATGGCATTTCGCCTTTTTTTTATTATAAAAGAAATAACCGAGAGCATATGCTTTCTTAAAGCAAAAATTATGCACTAAAAGAAAACAATTACAAATATACAAATACAAAATGCTACAAATTATATGATACTCTATCCCATTTCTGTTAACAAATACCTAAAAATTGAAGCACAAATCACAATTATTGTTAGTCTTTTTTTATATTTGTTTTCTCCACTTCACTTTCATGGCCATGAGCCAAATGTCTTCTTTATTTAATCATATCCGATATTACCTAGAAGAGAAGAAACAAATAAAGAATTTCGATTACACTACTTAAAACTACAAAATAATCGAATTACTTGGTAATCAAGATTATACGTAACCAATATTTTTGATTACATTTTTATAGCAGTTACTTAGTAATTGCAGTATTGAATGCATTTGATTTTGATTACGGGTAATCAGTAATCAGTAATTAATTACTATGATTACTATTGCTTAAGCAATTCATTTAAAATAGTACGGTCCTGTAATTTAGTATCGCTAATATTCATTTAGCGGATTCTCCTTCGGTTACAAGTTGAATTATTAAGGACGTAATTCGTTAGACGTTTTTTTAGGATGTATGAGTGGACATAAAGTACAAACCATCGGCCCACCATACACTGCATTTTCACTTACGCATGCTAAAAAGTCCAACAATCAATATTCAGAAGCAGGTTAATAAGCAAAGTACAGTTAACGTATTTTTTTTTTTTTTTTTTTTTTTTTTTTTTTATAATCTGCGCGCGCCAAAAGGAATATGGATACCTTTATACTGTTACAGGGCACGGGCTTTTGGGAAAAAGGGGAAGAGGAACAGAGGAGAAGTAGTAATAGGGAAATACAGAGCTTGGTAGATCATTCCACATTCGTGTCGTTCGGAAGTTAGGCTTTAGGGTGAACTGATGTGCATTCGAAGCATGTCGCGTGTTGCGGTTGAAATTTTGAATGCAACTGGCTATTTCGCTGGAGCATTTTTTGTGGAAAAAACGATAAAACAGGCTATACATTCCTATGTTCAAGTGAATGTATAGCATTCACAATGTCTCTATCACCTATAAGTTTTAACGCGCGATTTTGATTCCAGCTTAGAGCGGATGAATGTCTTATAAATTGAGGCCAGATCAGACGGGGTAAAATATTTCTTGCACCGTGAACCGTTCAAGGAATCCTAGACATTTTACAGTATTTTTGGCGACCTCGGATACGTAATCGTTCCATCAAAGATGGTTATTAATACACATACCGAGAATGGCAAGTCTTTCGGTTTCAATGATGACAGTACGATCTATGGATAATAGTTGAGGGTTTTGGTTTCGCTTGAGAGACAGGAGACAGCATTGTGTTTTGGAAGCATTAAATTCCACTCTGTTAGTTGAACCCCATTTAATTATGTTGTCCAGGTTGGAATTTAATGTGTTTAACATACGTTGCCGTTCCCCTTCTACTGCCGAAAAGCAAGGACGTGACTTAGGGAACGAATATGAAAAACTGAGGGTGCTGTCATCAGCGAAGGAATGGATTGGATTAGAAGATTCAGACATTTATTAAAACAAGAAAGAGAGTCGGAGACAAAACAGAGCCTTGGGGAACACCAGCATTTATTTGGTGAATTGCAGACTTGAAGCCGTCCAAAAAAACATGTATTGAATTTTTAATCCATTAAAGAAGAAACTACTCATCGATGCCATATGCACGCATTTTCGACAAAAGAGCCTGGTGCCAAACTCTGTCAAATGCCTTTGAAATATCAAGCGCAACCATCTTAGTTTCGCCGAAGTGATGGAGAGATTGGTGAGATATGCCATCAAATTCTTTTTTTTATTTTGAAAAACATCTCTTAGGATATGCATACATATGTCTGTACATGTATCCACCATAACTGAAATATTAAATTTGATCAAAATCATTGGAGCCGTTTTGGAGAAAAACGTTTTTATTTTTTTTTTTTTTTCAAAATCGGCCATTAGTAAAGTACCATTAATTTTGGGGTTAGAATGATAATTCCGATTTCGAATTGTGACCCTATTGTAATCGACCGTACATACAAACAGAATTGAGATACCCATTTTATTGAGTTTCTCTATCATATTAATGTCAAGTTTGATCAAAATCTCGAGGTCGAACATTTTCAGGTAACCAATACTTGCCCTTATACGTACATAGATGCAAGTAAAAAAATAGCTTACTCAAATATTATGTTGAAGTAAAAGTTCTTCGAATGCAACACTGAAAATAGAAATAATAACACTAAGGTGCATATATTGCAAACAAAAATCTATTTAAAAATACGAGTATATTACATAACATTATTATGTTTGAAAACAAATCTATAAAACATGAAACATATTAAAAGAAGCCAACATTTGGGTCTAATCCAAAACCCAATAATGCTCGTATGTAATGGGTATACTTGTGCGTATACGCGCTTTTTTGTTCGCTGTTGTGATACAGTCGTCGCTTTAAATTGGATTAACTCGTTATTACATTGCTTTGAATGGAAAAAGACCTTAGACATCACCACGAAATTATTCAACCTCATATAGTGCAAGCAGGCCTTATTGGTACAAATACGATAGCTGAATGAGCCTTAAAGAATCTCGCAACAAAAGATTCCATCCAATAGAACCGTAAATTAAAAATCCTGAAATCTATCAAATGTACATACTATCATACCTTACCTCGGGTCCACTAAGTTTTAATTTAAAACTGAAAAAAAGATGAAAATTTTTAATTAGCAATCAGAACACGTCCGCTTAAATAAACAGCTATTATTGTTCACGCGAATGTACATATTCCTATTTCTGGTCGTTGAAATTGTTTTCATTTTCTTCATCTCTCTCCTTTTTTCCATTTCGTGCTCAGTTATACAAAATTGTTAAGTAAAAAAAAAAATCTGTTTATTTGTTTTACAGGATTCCTCTCGTGGGACGTATCCGATTGTCATGTCGACCTAGAGGATGAACTCAATACAATTACACAACATGCCCCCGAGGGAGAGGAAGCTCGACACGGTAAGTGAAAAATGAAACAACATTTTGGTCGTCGAATACATAAATATACAGATAACGATGCAACAAGGACGAAAACGTGTACAAGTGTCATATTGAACAGTACTTTTAAAAATAGCGACGAGGACGACACATCACCTCACCTCCCCCTTACAACAATAATCTTCCAAATCCTTGCTGATATGACAACCCATGTCGGATTTCATTTAAGGCAGTAACTGTTGCCAGCCCTGAAATGACACAGAATAAGGACACCAGCATCATCTCTGACATACCATTGTAGTCGGTTCACAAATAGCGTTCGCATACACGCATACATATATGTACATACATAACCAAGAATTATGTATGATACCTGTCTCCGACAGTGATAAGTTATTCATATTGGCTGAAGTCGCTGTCGCTAAGCTCAATGTGAGAAAATAGTTTGATGACAAGAATTCATTCTTAGTAAGCAGACGTGCGGGATTTATAGTCAAGTTCAGATATGCTGATATATGACGACGACAGTTAATTCAGTCTTTTGTGTTTTTTTTTTTTTTCATTGAACTATTCCATTGTTGTACTGCAGGTACATTGTTACCCATGCATCTTGTATACATTCATTTAATTTTGAAGTTACATTTCCGTTTGCTAATGAAGAGTTCTCGCAAACTTAGCATCGCATCCAAAGCGATGGCAATTTCATTAGTGCTTCTGTACCTTTTATGTGAATGCATTTCGCGTTAAATATGTTAAAGCACTCTAGCGCAATGGTGCTCGGAGTGCACTTGATTTTAATTCTACTGAGAATCAAACAGGCAGCAACAACTTGGTTCGTTATACTGGGAATGGTTGTATACCGACCGAGATAGAGGGCTCTTAAAAATGCACCCAACGTGAGGAAATTTCGGTAGCAAGACAGAGAAAGAGGACTTATTATAAGGAAAACGTTAACAAATTTACCTTCTTTTTTGAAATAATTAATGAAAAATTAAATTGAAGGAGCTTTTAGTTTTAGCTCCTTTACAACCTTCAAACAAATGTGACTAGTGTAGCTCATAAAGTTTTTTCTAACATCAAGATTGGATAACTATAAGCCATTCGATTCTTAGTATGACAACTATTACAGGACGACTACTCGTATACTTATTCAAATATCAAAGTGTCCAAGCACACTTCTTTCAGCATCTTCAATAAGAGCTCTCAACATTAAAACCCCTTCAGTGAATTAGCCACCCCAGGGAACACTATTGCTAATACAATAAATATGATGACACTGCATACAATGGTAATCCCTACTTTTAAAGAGTCCACTTAAAATCACTTTAAAACATCTGACAATAGTATAAACAGGGTTAAATAGTGCTTGGTAAAGGAATCCAGTAAAATCATATTAGCTGGCAAATGTTTGCACAGAGTAGTCTCCTTGAAAAGGATAAAGCTTCGGGACATGAATGAACGTAAGCCTTGCAATTTCATATTTTTTGCACCTCACCCCTAGTAATGTTACAAACTGCAATACAATGGCAATTCTACTCTGTACTATGCGACATACCACACTCTTTCTATTGTTGTGGGGTGTTGAGGGAGCACAAGATTTACACAGGAATTTATTGCTCAATGATAACTATCTTTTCATTGATAGGATCGGATGCTGGTATATCTATTAGGTTCGGAAATTAAATTCTTTGGAAAAAAAAACATTTAGGGAGGATTTTTATTATTTTTTTTTCAATAAAATTGAACAAAGTAGGTAGGTAGTCTGTTCACTTTTTCTAAGGAATTACACAACATGGTGTGAGCTGAGTCGAATTACACTTGGCTACATGTTTCATTGTCTTCCTGCAATTGCGAAACTTAGGAGAAAATAAAATGAAAGGACATCTTTTCTCCAGTATTCATGTGAACGGCAAAACAATGAGACAGCAATCAAACACACAAGGGTAGTTCGGTACCTATAGTTTTTGATACACAATTGATAACACATTGTCAGACATTAAACAATAGTCTTCTGCGCTGGGAATCTCGATTGTTTTCTTTTCAAATGCATCCACTTCAGATTATGCAGAAGATAGTTTTCTTTACCAAGAGCTTAAGTCATACCGGAAACTTTATTTCAAAGGTCAAAATAGGCAATCGAAATGGAATGTATAATTCAGGTTGCTTAAACAAAGATTTACATAAATCGATGTGATTAGAGGAGCAGAAAAGTCGAAACGTCCTTCGCTTATGAAGAAAAAAGTATTCAATGAATATGCTTTAAATGGTTTGCTAACAACTACTACCTACTTTCATTCCTTCCAAATTATAAAAAAATCGTGAACACCACTCGGATACACAATTATATTATTGTGACGACCAGAAGAGTTTACGAGCCTTTTACGTGCCATTCTGTAATTTCTTACTTAATACATTAGGTTGAAGAGAATGGTAAGCAAACCTTAAATTTAAGTAAAAGGTTACGTGGGGCAATATAACTCTGTCTGGTGTTCTCTTATAAATTCAATAGTTTCTACTTTGTTTCGAAATTGTATTAGGTCACGTGTGTAATATTGCAGGACACGTCCTAAAAAATGACCCTTTGACACTTCTAAAACATGTGCACTGTTGTAAGCAAAATAAAATACATCAATCCAAAATGCATGTCGCGCCCTACTCATATTTTACGAACAATCAACGTTAATAAGCTACTAATGAATAATGATAATCATTGATGACACAAAAACGTGATCAATTTTGCTGAAATCCCCATAAACCGTGTGGAGGTGGTTTTGCACTTAATTATAACCATCAGTCATTTAGCCTAAGCAGCCAGCTATGAGATTATACACCCACGATACATACAAAAATTCATTAAATATAATAATTCCTTATGGTAGCAACTAATTAGACCACTCTTAGTGTGTGCGTTTTAATTGCAATCATCAGAGAAACACTTCACAGTGTTCTTCTACTGAGCACACAGCTGTCACCATCAGGCAACAACGCAATGTTTACAAAAAGAACAAAATATACAAAAATGTTGTCGTTCTCCGTTGTCAGCTGGTAAAAGTGATATCCATATCCTCTTCTACTTAGAATCTTTTTTTTTTTTACTCCTCCTACAGTCTCGTTATAACAATTCAAACAAAATAACGAACTCGGGGTGACAAACACAATGACCGACTTGCTCATGCAATGCAATTCCTTTGATTATATCTCGCTTTTTGTGAGCTGCAATGAGCAAGCACATTGAATTTTTAATGAGGTGCACAAACAAAATCAACTAAATGAAAATCCTTAAAAAAAAATGTTTTTTGTAGAAATCAACAGTGCGAACTTTCCATTGAAATATGTGAATGTCGAGATATTGTGTACACTGTGTTGCATATTGCTTTAATTATTGAAACTGAAAAAGTTCGCATTGTATGAGTATTTGTAACATTGAACCTTAGAATCAGAGAGCTCATTATTTTGCTGCCAGTCTGCAGAGAAAAATTGACAACAAGTCAGTAAGAAAGGAGAGCACAACAATAGATTACACATACTTGCATCTTTATCTTTGAATTTGTCTGCAATTCCAAGATTAAGAAAGCTATCCGTTTCTTGTAATTAGGCCTAGAATCCATTGTTTTGACAAACGAGTGTCTTCTTCCGTTGGCATTGAATTCATGTCGTAGTAAATTGACAATATGTTTAAGGCTCATTACTTGAGATTCGTTAGAAAATTGTTCTACATACGCCGAGCGAAGGTCATGGCGGCAGAAAAATTAGGAATTCATTATTAGTAACCCATATTATGAAATTTGAATCGAATCTAAAGTTCATCAAATTCACATAATTCATATTCCTAGTTTTGATTCCGACCATCATTCGTCGTATTCTGTTTGGTATCGAATTGACACAAATGTAATTTTTCATTCGAATAGAAATCCTACACGAAAGGAATTGTGGAAAACGTGAAAAAAGCCTTTGATTTTGTCTGCAACGTGAAAGATTCAGGTTCTTATTTGTACGCAGAGGTGGATTAATGGTTTTGCAATGAGTTAGTTCTAAGCTTAAACAACCGATAGAAACAGCAAGATATTTCAACAATAGCATCGTCTGTGTACTCAACGAATTTCATCAGCGGCAACCATGCTCGGTCCGAGTGTGAGTGCCTACTTAAAGTTGGCGCGAAACAAGAACCCTGCAACGTACTAGCAGATCATACATTCATAGGCAGTCTTGCCGGGATACGCACTAGGCCAGAATGCTGCACGGTTACGAATTCCGGCCACTGTTGCAGCTGCATGAATGAAGAGTAAGAATATACACCTCTTCACCTGCTATGCAACTGTCCGGCGAAAGCTGATTCTGGGAGAATACTTCTTTGAGCAATTCTTAGACATTGCCGATTCAGATATCAATAAAATCTGAATATTAATCGAAAAACCAAAATGGTTCTAAGGAACTCCTCTCGTCAATTCTACCAAATATGGAGGATAGCCACCTAACCTAAAACTGGTCCGACTTTCCAACAACAACAACAAACGATTGCAAAAAAGACGATGATGGTAAACAGCTGTTCGCATTTCTCTTTAACGTAAAAACTAACTAACTTATTGTGGGAGAAATTCACGTCAAACTTTAACATCTCCCCTCTGTATGCAGAGTAATCTTCGCCAGTCTATGTGGAATCACCACGAGAACCAGAAATAGCTGGCATAGTCTCAGAGGGCCAGTGTTCTGAAGATTCATTACTACCTGCGTTGGTCAAATGTCATGACCAAGTCACGCTGGTGCTCTGATGGCTCGATATACTGCAATTGCGGATACTCTTGTCCACAATGGCACCTCTTTAAAGATGTATTTATAGACAGCGACACTATGAGGTTTTGGCATAAAAATGTTAATGTCGCCGGTTATTATTTTAAAGGTCGTGAGTTCAGATATTGTTGTACATGCCATATAAGAAGATACAACATATGTACCTCAAAAATATATTCGATTAATTTGTCAACGCTCGAATTACATGCCAAATTGAATAAATTAAAAAATTACATTAATCAATAAACTGTAAAATGAATAAAATTTTAATTTAAGAACATACGAATTGGCAAACTGTTCAAATGTTAAGGTAGAAATACATGCAGGCATTACCGCACAAAGTAGCTAAAAAAAAGTTATCCTGATGACGACCATTAAGAGGAAATTGTAAGCTATACACATACTCTACAATTGCGATACCAATATATGTCTTTAAAAGGGAAAGCAATAAAATGTTCACACACACGTTTTGGTAATTTAGAACCCATTTACATGCCCAACTGAGTGAGAAAAAGCAAAAAAAACCTACTTCAATCGAAAAATTACCAGGCCCAACTCGTGTTTTGCATTCCAAATCAACTCACATTCAATTCAAATTCTCAGGACCGTCGACAATGGAAGAGGGATATCATGGATTGCCCAAAATGGTTGTACAGTAACTGTTTAGGATTTAATATAAATGATCTGAAAACGAAGAGAGCAGAGAAACCTTAATCTAATTACGATTTTCTATATCCCTCTGTATTTCTAGAATGAGGCATAATCCCAATGATGTGATTATTTTTATGTACATTTCAGTTGGGTCACCACTTTGTGGTTATTGAAGGCCTTTCTTGTTTTTTTTTTCTCCTTCTGAGAATTGCTGATTTAAGAAAAACTACAAGGATCAAATCAGCAAAAGATGTCCTTAGTGGCTAATAGATTAAGCAAATTAAAATCGCTGCCGTATAGTGTAAGGGTCACTTCGTGCCAGCACGTTTCAGTTAACTACATAAACATGCTTTACGTCGTAAAAAGATTTCCAGATTTTGGTCAGGTTTTTCAACTCTTAGAATGAATATTTTGCGAGGAATATGACGCGAAAGTCGTAAAATATATGATGATGCGATTTACTGGCAAGCCAATAAAGCAAATTTCATAGCTGGGAATTTTACAGTAAGCGACAAGCCTTTGGGCCTAAATCAAAAACACCATCCCATCTAAGACACGTATAGCTCAATCACTCGATTGTTTTTTTTTTTTTTTTTTATTCACAGGCGAAAGACTCATTCAGTATGCTAGTGAAAACCTAGTCACTGAAGTACTCATTCACCCTCAATACAATACTCTGATACAATGCATGAGAAATTTATTGAGCAGTTTTACGAGACATAGACACGTGATACATGCTGGCTACACATTCACCGGCAATGGTTCCTGGATACTACAGGTAAGAATTTAGCAAGGGTATCACAAAAATTGCTGATCAAAAATATCTTTTGCAGGACGGAACCTTTTCCGTAGCCGATTTTTCAGAAGCATTTCAGGAGCACGACGTACAGAGGGTTCTACGAGCCTATCCTGACACAATAACTATGAACATTCACTGCTCGGACAATGGTCTGTGGAACACTCTGCCAGATAAGTCCTTCGCAAGGCTGTGCAAAATTCGAATAAACCCAAATGATGTTCTAGACACGAGTAATGAGAGTATTAATGCATTTATTGGTAAGAGAATAGGAAAAGCGATTTAGATTGTAAAAAGGGTAAGGCTCGTTGTGTTTGTTCTCCCTTAGATTACTTGGCTCCAATGCTTGCTCCTGCATCTCTTAAGGAGTTACTAGAAACATCCGATGTAGTGGGCAATATTCGATTCACCCATCCAACACTGTATGTCTTCCCCGGAGGTCAAGGCGACGCTGCACTCTTCGGTATCAACGGATTTAATATGCTAGGTAGGATGCTCTTATCCTTAAAGGAGACAAAATTCTAAAAATTTTAACTTGCTTTACAGTCGATGGTGGTTTCAATAGAAAGGCTTGCTTCTGGGATTTCGCACGGCACTTGGACCGATTGGACGCTGTTCTACTAACACGCATCAACAACAGCAATATCAACGGCATGGCAGCGGTTGTCGAACGCAAGCGTGAATCACATGTCTACCCGCATATTGGTCACTTTTTTTGTAATATTCCTGATCGCAGGAGCTTGCCAAGCCCTGACGGTGATAAAGATAAGGATCCCTTATTGATGGACTTGTTCGAACGTGGTCATAGCCTGGTCAGCGATTTAAAATCGTTGGATCTGAAACCACAGACTTGTTACCGCAATTCCGAACCAATTAACCTATACCACAAAGTGGGACATGGTACATTGGACATGTATGTGATAAGTCCTTCGAAGGACTCTAAAGAAGTAAAGGAATTTTTACAAAAGTGGAACGCAGGAGATCAGAGACTATTCGCGGCCAGAGATACTAGAGAGTTCAACTTTCCTCTGCAGAATTTGGTGTCAATTTGTGCTCTACTAGTCTGGCAGCCTGCAGACCCCGATGACACAATCACAAGAATTTTATTTCCCGGTAGCACACCTGACTATAAAATTCAGGAAGGTTTGGAAAAACTGAAGCATTTGGAATTTATGAAATACTCAACTTGCACTGCCAAATCTATAGCTCCTGTCATACAAACTGTGACAACTCGTAGAGTGTTCAGAACCGGGCCACTAGAAAAGGGTATCGCCGAACCAGTTCTTCCGTCCAAAGTCGGAAAACCATTACAATCAGAACGAGACGCCACTGTGATTGAGACGCGCATGAAAACGACCGTCCAACAACAGCAGGACAATAAAATCAAAGAGACAACTGTGGAGACAGTCGAAAAGAAAATCGAAAAGGTTATGGATAAAGAAGTTCCTACTGCCGAGATAATTGAACAGGTAACTCAAGATTCAGAACAAGAACCAGAGAACAAAGATGATGAGAAGAAGGACGAAGAAGATAACAAAGAAGTGACCGAAAAGAAGGTAGAAGTAATGATTGTAAAACCGCAACAACAACAAACCGAGCCAATTATAAAGGATGACACTCCAGAAATAATCAAGGCCAAGCCTAAGGCTAAGACCGAGAAACCACGTGCCGAGGTCAAACCTGTTATTCGCTCACGGATTGACACCAAGCCTCCCAAATCAATGGATAAAAAGGTATTTAAAAAAGAAGACAGGAAAAGCTCCCCAACACCTGCTACACGAAAACAAGAACTTCCAACAAAGCCGCAACAGGTCAAAGAGAGAGATATTAAGCCCAGGGTTATTTCAAGGGTAGCCAAATCCAGTCCCAGCAGCACTCCGGCAAAGAGCGCTAAGGATGCTAACAACCGTAAAGTTCTGGAATCCAAGCAACACATCTCCAAAATAACAAGCACCCGGCGAGAGGTAACAAGGACGAGCACAGCAACGGAGAAAAAGGAAACAAAAAAGACCGAACGTAAGCCAATTTCCAGACGTCCTCGTGGAACTTCGCCATCTAAACGAGCCCCAGGAAGCCCAGTGAAAGTTCCAAAGCCAAGAACAGAATTGAAAAAATCTCGCTTGGACAAGGGAGGTACCACCGACTCAAGCTTGGTATCAACCCCTAGCGCAGATGAAGTACCTACTGCAAAGAAAATCCAGGATATGGTAATTTCACAGGAATTGGACGCTGCCAAGCAACGTGAACTCGATGACCTTAAAGAGGAACAAGAGGTAGTACGAGAAATTGAAGCTGTTTTCAGCCGAGATGAAAAGAAGCGACAAGGCGAACTCAAAACAGATCACCGGGAAATAGCCAAACAGGATAGCACAACCGAAGCAGAGGAGGATGAGGAGTATCTGATCATCGAAAAAGAAGAAATTGAACAATACACTGAAGACTCAATTATTGAACAGGAAAGTAGTATAACCAAAGAAGAAGAAATTCAGAAACATCAGAGAGATTCACAAGAGTCAGAGAAAAAACGCAAGAAAAGCGCCGAAGAGGAAATAGAAGCAGAAATCGCAAAAGCTGAAGCCGAAGAGCGAAGAAACAGACAACAGACTGAGGCCGAGAGAGAAGAGGAGGCTGAAGAAGCTGAAGAAGATGGAGATATGCAGCCTGATTCGATTGAAGAGAAAGTTGAGCTTACAACTCCAGATAAATCTGTATTGAAAGCCGAAGTACAAGAGATCATATCATCGGCAAAAGAAATAGTCAAAGCCAGAACGGAAGAAACAGCTGTTAAAACAGAAGAACTATCATCCCCCACCCCCGAAGAAAAGATCAGTAGTGCTAAAAAAACATCAGACACTAAGGATGAGCCCATTGAAGAACATGACATAGGAAAAGACATTAACTTGCAAGAGAGTCTTCCAGAAGAAAAGTTTTCAGCCACTATTGAATCGGGTGCTACGACAGCTCCCACTTTGCCAGAAGATGAACGAATTCCACTTGATGAAATCAAGGAGGACCTTGTGATTGAAGAGAAGCACGTCAAGGAGGAAACAAAGGAAGCTGAGGCAGTCCCACTCCAGCCAAAAACTATAACAACCCTAGAAGGTCCGACATCTGCAGCCCAGCGTGTTCTTCCGCTGAAAATGACCTTTGAGACTCAGCAAAACCTCATGCGAGACGTCGTGAAAACCCCGGATGAAGTGGCCGACCTACCAGTGCATGAAGAAGCTGATTTTGGAGTATATGACGAGAAGGAGACCCAGGACACAAGCAAACCATTGTCGTTGAAGGAAGAAATTGCAAAAGAAGAGAAAGAAGTTGAGGAACAGAAATATATTGCAAAAGAAGTGAAAGAACTTGAAAAACTGGAAGTTAAAAGTGAAGAGAAACTGGAGGTGGAAGATGAAATGGGCACAGAAGTACCAGATAAACCTACAACTGAACCAGAGAAAAAACATTTCAAGAAAGGAGAAAAAGTCGTGGAAGAAAGAGAATCAGAAGAACCAAAACAATTGAAAAAAGCTCAAGCTATAAGCAAAGAAATTAATTCAGCATTAAAAGTGACCGAAGAAATAGTGATTTCTGCAGTTCAGGTGGCAGAGAAAATTGAAGTAACTGAAGACAGCGAATTGAAAGAGCAGGTTATGAAAAAGAAATCAATAACAAGTCCAGATGAGAAGGAACTGAGCGAAATTACATCCGAAGATGAGCTCCCGGAGCAGTTGCCTGCAATCCGAGGCAAAGTAACTGAGCTAAAAGATAAAGAAGACACAACATCTCTCGAAAGCCCAGCAACCATCGAGGAAGCCATAGAGGTCGAAATAGAAAAAATACCTTTGCGTACAAAGGGTTCCGACGCAGAGAAGGGAGCAGAGGAAAAAATAGGGAAAAGTTTACTCGAAGAACTACAAATTGAATCAAAGAAGATGGAAGTGGAGGCAGAAAGACTACGATCGGAGACAAAGCAAAAGGCTAAATCTCCGATCACCTCCCCAATACACAAAGAATTGAAATTAGTAAAACCCGATGATACTGAAACTATAGACGAAATCCACACCGATTCAATCGCTTATAGTTTCAAACAGGATTTAAAAATATCCCCAACGGACAGCAAGAAAGACGAAAAATCTGTTGTTGTTTCCAAGGAAATGTTAAGACCAGAATCTGTACCAAGCCACATCGAGGAATTTCCAGCGATTAGTGAGAAAGACGAGAAATCAGCTGTTGCTTCAAAGGAAGCGTCGCGACTAGAGTCCGTAGTAAGCGAAGTAGATTTACAAAAAGAAGAATTCCGGAAGGAATCAGTAGCAGAGAGTGTCAAGGCTGAACACAAAGCACCCGAGAAAGTTGAATCAAAACCAGATTTAGTGGCCAGCAAAAAAGAATCTCCTACCATTAGTGTAAAAGACGAGAAATCAGCTCTTGCTTCCAAGGAAGCATCACGACCAGAGTCTGTAGCAAGCCATTTAGATGAAAAAGAAGCAGTCCGAAGGCAATCAGTAGCAGAGAGTATTAAGGTTGAAGACAAAACACCAGAGAAAGCTGAATCAAAACTAGAATTAGTGGCCAGTGAAAAGGTATCCAAAGCTTTTATTGAAACAGATGAGAAATCAGCTCCTTCCAAGGAAGCATCCCAACCAGAGCCTGAAGTAAGCCATGTATATGCAAAAGAAGAAGTCCGCAGGGAATCAGTAGCAGACAGTTTTAATGCTGAAGACAAAATACCCGAGAAAGCTGAAACAAAACCAGAATCAGTATCCAGTGAGAAGGTATCCCCAGCTGTTAAGGAAAGAGATGATGATGAATTCGCCCCTCCTTCCAAGGAAACATCGCGACCAGAGTCTCTAACAAGCGATGCAGATGAAAAAGAAGAAGCCCGAAGGGAATCAGTAACGAAGAGTGTCAAGGTTCAAGACAAAACACCCGAGGAAGCTCAATCAAAACCAGAATTAGTGGCCAGTGAAAAAGTAACCCCAGCACTTAGCGAAAGAGATGAGAAATCCGCTCCTTCTTCTAAGGAAGTATCACGACCAGAGTCTGTAGTAAGCCATGTAGATGACAAAGAATTGCGAAGGGAAACATTAGCAGAGGGTGACCAGTTTGAAGACAAAACACCAGAGAAAGCGGAATCAAAACCAGAATCGGTGGCCAATGAAGAAGTATCCCCAGCTATTAGCAAAAAAGATGAGAAATCCACTCCTACTTCCAAGGAAGCATCGCGACCAGAGTCTGTAGCAAGCCATGTAGATGAAAAAGACGAAGTCCGAAGGGAATCACTAGCAGAGCGTGTCAAGGGAGAAGACAAAACACCCGAGAAAGCTGTATCAAAACCAGAATCATTATCCAGTGAAAAGGTATCTCCAGCCATCAGTGAAAAGGGCGAGAAATCTGCTCCTCCTTCCAAGGAAGCATCGCGACCAGAGTCTGCAGCAAGCCATGTAGATGAAAAAGAAGAAGTCCGAAAGGAATCAGTAGCAGAGGGTGTCAAGTTAGAAGACAAAACACCAGAGAAAACTGAATCAAAAGTGGAATCAATTGCAAGTAATAAGGTATCCCCAGCTATTAGCGAAAAAGATGAGAAATCAACTCCTGCTTCCAAGGAAGCATCGCGACCAGACTCTGTAGCAAGCCATGTAGATGAAAAAGAAGACGCCCGAAGGGAATCAGTAGCAGAGAGTGTCAAGGTTGAAGACAAAACAACCGAGAAAGATGCGTCAAAACCAGAATCAGTAGTCAGTGAAAAGGTATCCCCAGCAATTAGCGAAAAAGATGAGAAATCAGCTTCTGCTTCCAAGGAAGCATCGCGACCAGACTCTGTAGCAAGCCATATAGATGAAAAAGAAGAAGTCCGAAGGAAATCAATAGCAGAGAGTGTCAATATTGAAGACAAAACACCCGAGAAAGCTGAATCAAAACCAGAATCAGTATCTGGTGAAAAGGAATCCCTAGCTCTTAGCGAAAAAGATGAGAAACCAGCTCCTGCTTCCAAGGAAGCATCGCGACCAGAGTCTGTAGCAAGCCATGCAAATGAAAAAGAAGAAGTCCGAAGGGAATCAATAGCAGAGAGTGTCAAAATTGAAGACAAAACAACAGAAAAAGCTGAATCAAAACCAGAATCAGTGGCCAGTGGAAAAGTATCCCCAGCAATTAGCGAAAGAGATGAGAAATCGGCTCCTCCTTCCAAGGAAGCATCGCGACCAGAGTCTGTAGCAAGCCATGTAGATGAAAAAGAAGAAGTCAGAAGGGAATCAGTAGCAGAGAGTGTCAAGGTTGAAGAGAAAACACCCGAGAAAGATGCGTTAAAACCAGAATCAGTAGCCAGTGAAAAGGTATCCCCAGCAATTAGCGAAAAAGATGAGAAATCAGTTACTGCTTCCAAGGAGGCATCGCGACCAGAGTCTGTAGCAAGCCATGTAGATGAAAAAGAAGAAGTACGAAGGGAATCAGTAGCAGAGAGTGTCAAAATTGAAGACAAAACACCGGAGAAAGCTGAATCAAAACCAGAATCAGTATCTGGTGAAAAGGTATCCCTAGCTGTTAGCGAAAAAGATGAGAAATCAACTCCTGTTTCCAAGGAAGCATCGCGACCAGAGTCTGTAGCAAGCTATGTAGATGAAAAAGAAGAAGTCCGAAGGGAATCAATAGCAGAGAGTGTCAAAATTGAAGACAAAACAACAGAAAAAGCTGAATCAAAACCAGAATCAGTGGCCAGTGGAAAAGTATCCCCAGCAATTAGCGAAAGAGATGAGAAATCGGCTCCTCCTTCCAAGGAAGCATCGCGACCAGAGTCTGCAGCAAGCCATGTAGATGAAAAAGAAGAAGTCCGAAAGGGATCAGTAGCAGAGGGTGTCAAGTTGGAAGACAAAACACCAGAGAAAGCTGAATCAAAAGTGGAACCAATTGCAAGTAAAAAGGTATCCCCAGCTATTAGCGTAAAAGATGAGAAATCAACTCCTGCTTCCAAGGAAGCATCGCGACCAGAGTCTGTAGCAAGCCATGTAGATGAAAAAGAAGAAGTCCGAAGGGAATCAATAGCAGAGAGTGTCAATATTGAAGACAAAACACCCGAGAAAGCTGAATCAAAACCAGAATCAGTATCTGGTGAAAAGGTATCCCTAGCTGTTAGCGAAAAAGATGACAAATCAGCTCCTGCTTCCAAGGAAGCATCGCGACCAGAGTCTGTAGCAAGCCATGTAGATGAAAAAGAAGAAGTACGAAGGGAATCAGTAGCAGAGAGTGTCAAAATTGAAGACAAAACACCCGAAAAAGCTGAATCAAAACCAGAATCAGTGGTCAGTGGAAAAGTATCCCCAGCAATTAGCGAAAGAGATGAGAAATCAGCTCCTCCTTTCAAGGAAGCATCGCGACCAGAGTCAGTAGTAAGCCATGTAGATGAAAAAGAAGAAGTCAGAAGGGAATCAGTACCAGAGAGTGTCAAGGTTGAAGAGAAAACACCCGAGAAAGATGCGTTAAAACCAGAATCAGTAGCCAGTGAAAAGGTATCTCCAGCAATTAGCGAAAAAGATGAGAAATCAGCTCCTGCTTCCAAGGAGGCATCGCGACCAGAGTCTGTAGCAAGCCATGTAGATGAAAAAGAAGAAATCCGAAGGGAATCACTAGCAGAGAGTGTCAATATTGAAGGCAAAACACCCGAGAAAGCTGAATCGAAACCAGAATCAGTATCTGGTGAAAAAGTATCCCCAGCTGTTAGCGAAAAAGATGAGAAATCAGCTCCTGCTTCCAAGGAAGCATCGCGACCAGAGTCTGTAGCAAGCCATGTAGATGAAAAAGAAGAAGTACGAAGGGAATCAGTAGCAGAGAGTGTCAAAATTGAAGACAAAACACCCGAAAAAGCTGAATCAAAACCAGAATCAGTGGTCAGTGGAAAAGTATCCCCAGCAATTAGCGAAAGAGATGAGAAATCGGCTCCTCCTTCCAAGGAACTATCGCGGCCAGAGTCAGTAGTAAGCCATGTAGATGAAAAAGAAGAAGTCAGAAGGGAATCAGTAGCAGAGAGTGTCAAGGTTGAAGAGAAAACACCCGAGAAAGATGCGTTAAAACCAGAATCAGTAGCCAGTGAAAAGGTATCCCCAGCAATTAGCGAAAAAGATGAGAAATCAGTTCCTGCTTCCAAGGAGGCATCGCGACCAGAGTCTGTTACAAGCCATGTAGATGAAAAAGAAGAAGTACGAAGGGAATCAGTAGCAGAGAGTGTCAAAATTGAAGACAAAACACCGGAGAAAGCTGAATCAAAACCAGAATCAGTATCTGGTGAAAAGGTATCCCTAGCTGTTAGCGAAAAAGATGAGAAATCAACTCCTGTTTCCAAGGAAGCATCGCGACCAGAGTCTGTAGCAAGCTATGTAGATGAAAAAGAAGAAGTCCGAAGGGAATCAGTTGCAGAAAGTGTCAAGGTTGAAGAGAAAACACCCGAGAAAGATGCGTCAAGACCAGAATCAGTAGCCAGTGAAAAGGTATCCCCAGCAATTAGCGAAAAAGATGAGAAATCAGCTCCTGCTTCCAAGGAAGCATCGCGACCAGAGTCTGTAGCAAGCCATGTAGATGAAAAAGAAGAAGTCCGAAGGCAATCAGTAGCAGAGAGTGTTAAGGTTGAGGACAAAACAACCGAAAAAGCTGAATCAAAACCAGAATCAGTGGCCAGTGGAAAAGTATCCCCAGCAATTAGCGAAAAAGATGAGGAATCGGCTCCTCCTTCCAAGGAACCATCGCGGCCAGAGTCTGTAACAAGCCATGTAGATGAAAAAGAAGAAGTACGAAGGGAATCAGTAGCAGAGAGTGTCAAGGTTGAAGACAAAACAACAGAAAAATCTGAATCAAAACCAGAATCAGTGGCCAGTGGAAAAGTATCCCTAGCAATTAGCGAAAGAGATGAGAAATCGGCTCCTCCTTCCAAGGAAGCATCGCGACCAGAGTCAGTAGTAAGCCATGGTGATGAAAAAGATGTCAGAGGGGAATCAGTAGAAAAGAGTGTCAAGGTTGAAGACAAAACAACCGAAAAAGCCGAATCAAAACCAGAAGCAGTGGCCAGTGGAAAAGTATCCCCACCAATTAACGAAATATATGATAAATCGGCTCCTCTTTCCAAGGAAGCATCGCGACCGGAGTCAGTAGTAAGCCATGTAGATGAAAAAGAAGAAGTCAGGAGGGAATCAGTAGCAGAGAGTGTTAAGATTGAAGACAAAACACCCGAGAAAGATGCGTCAAAACCAGAATCAGTAGCCAGTGAAAAGGTATCCCCAGCAATTAGCGAAAAAGATGAGATATCAGCTCCTGCTTCCAAGGAAGCATCGCGGCCAGAATCTGTAGCAAGCTATGTAGATGAAAAAGAAGAAGTCAGAAGGCAATCAGTAGCAGAGAGTGTCAAGGTTGAAGACAAATCACCTGAGAAAGATGCGTCAAAACCAGAATCAATAGTAAGTGAAAAGGTATCCCCAGCAGTTAGCGAAAAAGATGAGAAATCAGCTCCTGCTTCGAAGGAAGCATCGCGACCAGAGTCTGTAGCAAGCCATGTAGATGAAAAAGAAGAAGTACGAAGGGAATCAGTAGCAGAGAGTGTCAAGGTTGAAGACAAAACAACAGAAAAATCTGAATCAAAACCAGAATCAGTGGCCAGTGGAAAAGTATCCCTAGCAATTAGCGAAAGAGATGAGAAATCGGCTCCTCCTTCCAAGGAAGCATCGCGACCAGAGTCAGTAGTAAGCCATGGTGATGAAAAAGATGTCAGAGGGGAATCAGTAGAAAAGAGTGTCAAGGTTGAAGACAAAACAACCGAAAAAGCCGAATCAAAACCAGAAGCAGTGGCCAGTGGAAAAGTATCCCCACCAATTAACGAAATATATGATAAATCGGCTCCTCTTTCCAAGGAAGCATCGCGACCGGAGTCAGTAGTAAGCCATGTAGATGAAAAAGAAGAAGTCAGGAGGGAATCAGTAGCAGAGAGTGTTAAGATTGAAGACAAAACACCCGAGAAAGATGCGTCAAAACCAGAATCAGTAGCCAGTGAAAAGGTATCCCCAGCAATTAGCGAAAAAGATGAGATATCAGCTCCTGCTTCCAAGGAAGCATCGCGGCCAGAGTCTGTAGCAAGCTATGTAGATGAAAAAGAAGAAGTCAGAAGGCAATCAGTAGCAGAGAGTGTCAAGGTTGAAGACAAATCACCTGAGAAAGATGCGTCAAAACCAGAATCAATAGTAAGTGAAAAGGTATCCCCAGCAGTTAGCGAAAAAGATGAGAAATCAGCTCCTGCTTCGAAGGAAGCATCGCGACCAGAGTCTGTAGCAAGCCATGTAGATGAAAAAGAAGAAGTCCGAAGGCAACCAGTAGCAGAGAGTGTTAAGGTTGAAGACAAAATACTAGAGGAAGATGTGTCAAAACCAGAATCAGTAGCCAGCGAAAAGTTATCCCCAGCTATTAGCGAAAAAGATGAGAAATCAGCTCCTGCTTCCACGGAAGCATCGCGACCAGAGTCTGTAGCAAGCCATGTAGATGAAAAAGAAGAAGTCCAAAGGCAATCAGTAGCAGAGAGTGTCAAGGTTGAAGACAAATCACCTGAGAAGGATGCGTCAAAACCAGAATCAATAGCCAGTGAAAAGGTATCCCCAGCAATTAGCGAAAAAGATGAGAAATCAGCTCCTGCTTCCAAGGAAGTATCGCGGCCAGAGTCTGTAGCAAGCCATGTAGATGAAAAAGAAGAAGCCAGAAGGGAATCAGTAGCAGAGAGTGTCAAGGTTGAAGACAAAATACCCGAGGAAGATGCGTCAAAACCAGAATCAGTAGCCAGTGAAAAGGTATCCCCAGCAATTAGCGAAAAAGATGAGAAATCAGCTCCTGCTTCCAAGGAAGCTTCGCGACCAGAGTCAGTAGCAAGCCATGTAGATGTAAAAGAAGAAGTCCGAAGGCAATCAGTAGCAGAGAGTGTCAAGGTTGAAGACAAATCACCTGAGAAAGATGCGTCAAAACCAGAATCAATAGTAAGTGAAAAGGTATCCCCAGCAGTTAGCGAAAAAGATGAGAAATCAGCTCCTGCTTCGAAGGAAGCATCGCGACCAGAGTCTGTAGCAAGCCATGTAGATGAAAAAGAAGAAGTACGAAGGGAATCAGTAGCAGAGAGTGTCAAGGTTGAAGACAAAACACCCGAAAAAGCTGAAACAAAACCAGAATCAGTGGCCAGTGGAAAAGTATCCCCAGCAATTAGCGAAAGAGATGAGAAATCGGCTCCACCTTCCAAGGAAGCTTCGCGACCAGAGTCTCTAGCGAGCCATGTAGATGAAAAAGAAGAAGTACGAAGGGAATCAGTAGCAGAGAGTGTCAAGGTTGAAGAAAAAACAACAGAAAAAGCTGAATCAAAACCAGAATCAGTGGCCAGTGGAAAAGTATCCCCAGCAATTAGCGAAAGAGATGAGAAATCGGCTCCTCCTTCCAAGGAAGCATCGCGGCCAGAGTCTGTAGCAAGCCATGTAGATGAAAAAGAAGAAGTACGAAGGGAATCAGTAGCAGAGAGTGTCAAGGTTGAAGACAAAACACCCGAAAAAGCTGAAACAAAACCAGAATCAGTGGCCAGTGGAAAAGTATCCCCAGCAATTAGCGAAAGAGATGGGAAATCGGCTCCACCTTCCAAGGAAGCATCGCGACCAGAGTCTGTAGCAAGCCATGTAGATGAAAAAGAAGAAGTACGAAGGGAATCAGTAGCAGAGAGTGTCAAAGTTGAAGACAAAACAACAGAAAAAGCTGAATCAAAACCAGAATCAGTGGCCAGTGGAAAAGTATCCCCAGCAATTAGCGAAAGAGATGAGAAATCGGCTCCTCCTTCCAAGGAAGCATCGCGGTCAGAGTCTGTAGCAAGCCATGTAGATGAAAAAGAAGAAGTACGAAGGGAATCAGTAGCAGAGAGTGTCAAGGTTGAAGACAAAACAACAGAAAAAGCTGAATCAAAACCAGAATCAGTGGCCAGTGGAAAAGTATCCCCAGCAATTAGCGAAAGAGATGAGAAATCGGCTCCACCTTCCAAGGAAGCATCGCGGCCAGAGTCTGTAGCAAGCCATGTAGATGAAAAAGAAGAAGTACGAAGGCAATCAGTAGCAGAGACTGTTAAGGTTGAGGACAAAACAACCGAAAAAGCTGAATCAAAACCAGAATCAGTGGCCAGTGGAAAAGTATCCCCAGCAATTAGCGAAAGAGATGAGATATCGGCTCCTCCTTCCAAGGAACCATCGCGGCCAGAGTCTGTAACAAGCCATGTAGATGAAAAAGAAGAAGTACGAAGGGAATCAGTAGCAGAGAGTGTCAAGGTTGAAGACAAAACAACAGAAAAAGCTGAATCAAAACCAGAATCAGTGGCCAGTGGAAAAGTATCCCCAGCAATTAGTGAAAGAGATGAGAAATCGGCTCCTCCTTCCAAGGAAGCACCGCGACCAGAGTCTGTAGCAAGCCATGTAGATGAAAAAGAAGAAATCAGAAGGGAATCAGTAGCAGAGAGTGTCAAGGTTGAAGACAAAATACTAGAGGAAGATGTGTCAAAACCAGAATCAGTAGCCAGCGAAAAGTTATCCCCAGCTATTAGCGAAAAAGATGAGAAATCAGCTCCTGCTTATAAGGAAGCATCGCGACCAGAGTCTGTAGCAAGCCATGTAGATGAAAAAGAAGAAGTCCGAAGGCAATCAGTAGCAGAGAGTGTAAAGTTTGAAGACAAAACAACTGAAAAAGCTGAATCAAAACCAGAATCAGTGGCCAGTGGAAAAGTATCACCAGCAATTAGCGAAAGATGTGAGAAATCGGCTTCTTCTTCCAAGGAAACATCGCGACCAGAATCTGTAGTAAGCCATGTAGATGAAAAAGAGATCAGAAGGGAATCAGTAGCAGAGAGTGTCAAGGTTAAAGATAAAACAACCGAAAAAGCTGAATCAAAACCAGAAGCAGTGGCCAGTGGAAAAGTATCCCCAGGAATTAGCGAAAGGGATGAGAAATCGGCTCCTCCTTCCAAGGAAGCATCGCGACCAGAGTCTGTGGCAAGCTATGTGGATGAAAAAGAAGAAGCCCGAAGGGAATCAGTAACAGAGATTGTCAAGGTTGAAGACAAAACACCCGAGAAAGCTGAGTCACAACCAGAATCAGTAGTCAGTGAAAAGGTATCCCTAGCTATTAGCGAAAAAGGTGACACATCCACTATTGCTTCCAAAGAATCATCGCGACCAGAGTCTGTAGCAAGCCACGCAGATGAAAAGGAAGAAGTCCGAAGGGAATCAGTTGCGGGGAGTGTCAAGGTTGAAGACAAAACACCCGAGAAAGCTGAGTCACAACCAGAATCAGTAGTCAGTGCAAAGGTATCCCCAGCTATTAGCGAAAAAGGTGAGACATCCACTCCTGCTTCCAAAGAATCATCGCGACCAGAGTCTGTAGCAAGCCACGCAGATGAAAAGGAAGAAGTCCGAAGGGAATCAATTGCGGGGAGTGTCAGGGTTGAAGACAAAACACCCGAGAAAGCTGAGTCAAAACCAGAATCAGTAGTCAGTGCAAAGGTATCCCCAGCTATTAGCGAAAAAGATGAGAAATCCGCTCCCACTTCCAAGGAATCATCGCGACCAGAGTCTGTAGCAAGCCATGTAGATGAAAAAGATGAAGTCCGAAGGGAATCAATAGCAGAGAGTGTTAAGGGAGAAGACAAAACACCAGAGAAAGCTGAGTCAAAACCAGAATCAGTAGTCAGTGCAAAGGTATCTCCAGCTATTAGCGAAAAAGATGAGAAATCCACTCCTGCTTCCAAAGAATCATCGCGACCAGAGTCTGTAGCAAGCCACGTAGATGAAAAAGATGAAATCCGAAGGGAATCAGCAGCAGAGAGTGCCAAGGGAGAAGTCAAAACACCCGAGAAAGCTGAATTAAAATTAGAATTAAAGGGCAGTGGAAAGGTATCCCCAGCTATTAGCGAAAAAGATGATAAATCCATCCCTACTTCCAAGGAATCATCGCGACCAGAGTCTGTAGCAAGCCATGTAGATGAAAAAGATGAAGTCCGAAGGGAATCAGTAGCAGAGAGTGCCAAGGGAAAAGACAAAACACCCGAGAAAGCTGAGTCGAAACCAGAATCAGTAGTCAGTGCAAAGGTATCCCCAGCTATTAGCGAAAAAGATGAGAAATCCACTCCTGCTTCCAAAGAATCATCGCGACCAGAGTCTGTAGCAAGCCGCGTATATGAAAAAGAAGAAGTCCGAAGGGAATCAGTTGCAGAAAGTGTCAAGGTTGAAGAGAAAACACCCGAGAAAGATGCGTCAAGACCAGAATCAGTAGCCAGTGAAAAGGTATCCCCAGCAATTAGCGAAAAAGATGAGAAATCAGCTCCTGCTTCCAAGGAAGCATCGCGACCAGAGTCTGTAGCAAGCCATGTAGATGAAAAAGAAGAAGTCCGAAGGCAATCAGTAGCAGAGAGTGCCAAGGGAGAAGACAAAACATCCGAGAAAGCTGAATTAAAACTAGAATTAAAGGGCAGTGAAAAGGTATCCCCAGCTATTAGCGAAAAAGATGATAAATCAATTCCTACTTCCAAGGAATCATCGCGACCAGAGTCAGTAGTAAGCCACGCAGATGACAAGGAAGAAGTCCGAAGGGATTCAGTTGCGGGGAGTGTCAAGTTTGAAGACAAAACACCCGAGAAAGATGAGTCAAAACCAGAATCAGTAGCCAGTGAGAAGGCATCCCCAGCTATTAGCGAAAAAGATGAGAAATCCACTCCTGCTTCCAAGGAATCATCCCGACCAGAGTCTACAGCAAGCCATGTAGATGAAAAAGAAGAAGTCCGAAGGGAATCAGTAGCAGAGAGCGTCAAGGTTGAAGACAAAACACCCCAGAAAGCTGAATATAAACCAGAATTAATGGCCAGTGAAAAATTATCCCCAGCAATTAGCGAAAAAGATGAGAAATCGGCTCCTCCTTCCAAGGAAGCATCGCGACCAGAGTCTGTAGCAAGCCATGTAGATGAAAAAGAAGAAGTCCGAAAGGAATCAGTAGCAGAGAGTGCCAAGTTGGAAGACAAAACACCCGAGAAAGCTGAATCAAAACCAGAATCAGTAGTCAGTGCAAAGGCATCCCCAGCTATTAGCGAAAAAGATGAGAAATCCACTCCTGCTTCCAGGGAAGCATCCCGACCAGAGTCTACAGCAAGCCATGTAGATGAAAAAGAAGAAGTGCGAAGTGAATCAGTAACAGAGAGTGTCAAGGTTGAAGACAAAACAACCGAAAAAGGTGAATCAAAACCAGAATCAGTGGCCAGTGGAAAAGTCTCCCCAGCAATTAGCGAAAGAGATGAGAAATCGGCTCCTCCTTCCAAGGTAGCATCGCGATCAGAGTCAGTAGTAAGCCATGTAGACGAAAAAGAAGAAGTCAGAAGGGAATCAGTAGCAGGGATTGTCAAGGTTGAAGGCAAAACACCCGAGAAAGATACGTCAAAACCAGAATCAGTACCTAGTGAAAGGGTATCCCCAGCTATTAGCGAAAAAGATGAGAAATCCACTCCTGTTTCCAAGGAATCGTCGCGACCAGAGTCTGTAGCTAGCCATGCAGATGAAAAAGAAGAAGTCCGAAGGGAATCAGTAGCGGAGAGTGTCAAGGTTGAAGACAAAACAGACGAGAAAGCTGAATCAAAACCATACTCCGTGGTCAGTGCAAATGCATCCGCAGCTATTAGCGAAAAAGATGACAAACTCGCTCCACCTTCCAAGGAAGCATCGCGACCAGAGTCAGCAGCAAGCCATGTAGATGAAAAAGAAGTAGTCCGAAGAGAATCAATATCAGAGAGTGTCAAGCTTGACGACAGAACACCTGAGAAAGCTGAATCGAAACCAGAATCAGTGTCCAGTAAAAAGATATCCCCATCAGCTAGCGAAAAAGATGAGAAATCAATCCCTCCTTCGCAGGAAACTTCACGACCAGAGTCCGTAGCCAGCCATGTAATCGAACAGCAAGTGATCAGTGAAAAGGCGGCATCCCCAACTATTACTGAAAAGGAAGAAAAATCGGCTCCTCATTCCAAGGAAACATCGCGACCAGGCTCCGTAGCAAGCCATGTAGATGAAAAAGAAGAAGTCCGAAGGGAATCATTAGCAGAGAGTGTCAGGGTTGAAGAGAAAACACCCGAGAAGGTTGAATCAAAACCGGAATCAGTGGCCAGTAAAGTCGTATCTCCAGCTATTAGCGGAAGAGAAGAGAAAGTAGCTCCTCCTTCCAAGGAATCATCAAGACCAGAGTCCGTACTCAGCCATGTTGACGAACAGCAAGTGATCAGTGAAAAGGTATCTATAGCTATTAATGGAAAAGACGCGGAATCCGCCGGTCCTTCCAGGAAATCATCAGCAGCTGAGAGCTTTAAGCTTGACGAAAAAACACTCGAAAAAGCTGAATCAAAACCAAGATCATCAACCAGTGATAAGGTATCGCCAGCTGTCAGTGAAAAGGACGAGAAATCAGCTCCTGCTTCCAAGGAAGCATCGCGACCAGAGTCTGTAGCAAGCCATGTAGATGAAAAAGAAGCAGTCCGAAGGGAATCAGTAGCAGAGAGCGTCAAGGTGGATGACAAAACCCCAGAGAAAGCTGAATTGAAATTGGAATCAATGGCAAGCGCAATGGTATCCGCAGCTATTAGTGAAAAAGACGATAAATCGGCTCCTCCTTCAAAGGAAACTTCGCGACCAGGGCCCGTAGTCAGCCTTGTGGATGAAAAAGAAGAAGTCAGACTAGAAGCAGTAGAAGGGATTGTCAAGGCTGAAGACAAAGCACCCGAGAAATTTGAATCAAAACCAGTGTCATTAGCCAGTGAAAATGTATCTCCAGCTATCAGTGAAAAATTCGAGAAATCTACTCCTCCTTCCAAGGAAGCATCGCGACCAGAGTCTGCAGCAAGCCATGTAGATGAAAAAGAAGAAGTCCGAAAGGAATCAGTAGCAGAGAGTGCCAAGTTGGAAGACAAAACACCAGAGAAAGCTGAATCAAAAGTGGAATCAATTGCAAGTGAAAAGGTATCCCCAGCTATTAGCAAAAGAGATGAGAAATCAGCTCCTACTTCCAAGGAGGCATCGCGACCAGAGTCTGTAGCAAGCCATGTAGATGAAAAAGAAGAAGTCAGAAGGGAATCAGTAGCAGAGAGTGTCAAGGTTGAAGACAAAACAACCGAGAAAGATACGTCAAAACCAGAATCAGTGGCCAGTGGAAAAGTATCCCCAGCAGTTAGCGAAAGAGATGAGAAATCGGCTTCTCCTTCCAAGGAAGCATCGCGACCAGAGTCTGTAGCAAGCCATGTAGATGAAAAAGAAGAAGTACGAAGGGAATCAGTAGCAGAGATTGCCAAGTTTGAAGACAAAACACCTGAAAAAGCTGAAACAAAACCAGAATCAGTGGCCAGTGGAAAAGTATCCCCAGCAATTAGCGAAAGAGATGAGAAATCGGCTCCACCTTCCAAGGAAGCATCGCGGCCAGAGTCTGTAGCAAGCCAAGTAGATGAAAAAGAAGTTAGAAGGGAATCAGTAGCAGAGAGTGTCAAGGTTGAAGACAAAACAACAGAAAAAGCTGAATCAAAACCAGAATCAGTGGCCAGTGGAAAAGTATCCCCAGCAATTAGCGAAAGAGATGAGAAATCGGCTCCTCCTTCCAAGGAAGCATCGCGGCCAGAGTCTGTAGCAAGCCATGTAGCTGAAAAAGAAGAAGTCAGAAGGGAATCAGTAGCAGGGAGTGTCACGGTTGAAGACAAAAAACCCGAGAAGGCTGAGTCAAAACCAGAATCAGTATCCGGTGAAAAGGTATCCCTAGCTGTTAGCGAACGAGATGAGAAATCCGCTCCTCCTTCCAGGGAGTCATCACGACCAGAGTCTGTTATACACCAGCAGTTTGAGGTTGATGACAAGGCACCCGAGAAAGACGAATCAAAGACAGGATTACCAGACGCTAGTGAAAAATATGATAGGTCTGCTCCTCCTTCCAAAGAGTCATCACGACCAGAATCTGCAGTCAGTCATGTTGATGAAAAGGAAGACTTAAAAGCAGGATCAGTGTCCAGTGAAAAGGCATCCCCAGTCACTATTGAAAAAGACGAGAAATCCGCTCCTCCATCCAAGGAAGCATCTCGACCAGAATCTGTAGTCAGCCAGGTTGATGAAACAAAGCCAGGATCAGTGGAAAGTCAAAAGTCTTCCCCAGTCACTAGTGAACGACACCAGAAATTCACTCCTCCTTCCAAGGAAGCATCGCGACCAGACGCTGACGTCAGCTTTGTTGATGAAAAGAGAGAATCCCGACTAGAGTCGGTAGCTGACAGCGCTAAGCTTGAAGATAGGGCACCAGCGAAAGATGAATCCATAAAACGTTCCCCAGGTAAGGTTGAAGACAAAGCTCCAGAGCAAGACGTATCAAAACCAGAATCAGTGGTCAGCGAAAAGTTGTCACCCCCTTCCAGTCAAAAGGACGAAATATCCTCTCCACCATCAAAGGAAACATCTAGACCAGGATCTGTCGCTAGTCACGCTGATGAAGCATTAGGTACGAAAATTGATTGGCAGATTGGCAGCGAAAAGATATCTCGATCTGCTAGCCACGATTCATCACCCGGCAGTGAAATAGGTTCCCCTTCAAAGTTTCCAGTTATTTCCGAACATGAATCAAAATTCCCCACTCCACAACAGAGGTTAAAGATTGAAGGTAAGCCATCGGACAGTATTATCACATCTCCAAGTAAAAGTGATGGCAAGCCAAGTCCCTCACCTTCTCTGCTACAACATTTCACTGAGGACGGTGATTTTCCATTTAAAACAATTGAACAAAAGTACGAAGCATCGCTGTCAGCAGTTTCAAGCTCATTGCAAACAGTAGGTGAGAAACATGTGACAGTCGACACTGTATCGTCTCCTATCGATAAAGCACCTCCAACTTTATCTGCTGATGAGTTCCAATACATATCGAAACCTGATAAAGAAAGCTTTAAGCTTGACCTACAGTATCAAGCCAAACCTGATGAGCCTAAAGTTGCCACAACCTCTAGTCCAGTCGATGTAGCACACTCCGAGTTCGTGGGTAGTGTGTCTCAAAAGGTTACCGATAAGATGGTCAAAGCGGAGACATCCATTGCAAAAACTATTGAAATTTCAGGCGAGAGCGCCAGGGTTTCGAACGAAACCGTGTCATCGCCCATCGACGTGGTTGCCCCGTCAATTGAAACCGATCAACACTTGGGCACAGGCGAAACTATGGGAGAGGTAGTTGAAAGCCTCAAGTCGAGTATTTCTCAAGAAACTGTCAAGGCTGTTGAAATAACATCTTCGATTTGTGACGACCTAAAGCAAATGGCTCTTAAGGTGGAGACTATTGCTGAAGACTCTGCAACAACTATTAAAAAAGAAGTCATCCCAATAGAAAAGATAGAAGTCATAACAGAAGAAATCGAGAAAACCACTGTATCCGAAACAACCGAGGCTGTTAAAGTATCCTATGATGTGAAAAGTTTCCACACGGAGCTACGTGAAACACATATTACAACTGTAGACTCACCTGCGAGGGAAGAAATTATTTTACATGATATCAAAGAAGAAGACGAAGAGCACAGATTCTCACCACCCAGAGAAACAGTTACTCACAAATCAGCTGTGACCTCTGCTATTCAACCGCAACGTCCAGTTTCTCCAAGAGAAGAAGAAGTTGCAAAAATTGTTGCAAACGTGGCGGAGGTTCTGAAGTCCGAGAAGGACATAACCGAGATTATACCAGACTTTGACGAAAAGGAGCTGGAGGAAAAGCTTTTGAAATCAAAAGATGAGGATGCCGCCACCGTCCAAAGAATGTTAGTTACAGCAAGTAGTGAGGATGGTGGCGAAGAAATTGAAATCTGTCCAAAGGGAAGCATTCTATTTACTCCCAGCTCAACACCCGATGTAATGTCTGGAAGAGTTTCCCCAGATGGGTCAAAGGATTTAGAAGCTGAGTTAAAATCTCGCGAAAAAACTGAAGAAAAGTCTTTAAAATCTCAACCAGAATCCGAAAAGTCATCACCCGACCTGAAATCTGGTCCCATCTCACTTGAGGAAAAGGACAAAATTGAGGTTTCTGAGAAGGTGCAGATTGGAAAAGCAATGCAGGTATCTATGGAACAAAGAGAATCGGCTTCCAGTGTGACCGATTACCAATCTGATTTACGAAGAGAATCGGCAGTTAGCACTTTAAGTGAAAAGGATTTGACTAAGGATGAAAGCACTTACGACGAGCAACCTGATTCTGCCGCCAGTCACGACTTCTCACCCGAACCTTCCGAACAGGTGCAAGAAATTATTCATGAATCCATTCAATACGCGGCAAAAATCGAGTCAAAGACATCGCAGGCTGAACAAACCAAGCTAGACGAAAAAGAATCTTTTAAGACAACATCTGTAGTAATTAGTCAGGCTGATCAGGTTAGCGACAAAATTGATGTCCAATCGGCGGAAACTGGTACTTATAAAACAGTAGTCTTGACGACCAAAGCTTTAACTTCAAGCTGGACTGGTAAAGAACAGGAAGTTTCAGAATCTAGTCCATCAAAATCTCCAGTCGACAGCCCAAAAGATGCAAAGGCTACATCAGTAGTAACAGCAACCGTAGCAGATCGTGATCATAGCAAATCGGCTTCTTTTGAGAAAAAGATTGATGATGAGTCATCAAAAACAGATATTTCCAAGACATTAGTCGTGACGACCAAAACAGTCACTTCAAGCTTGACCGATAAAGACCGGGAAATTCCAGAATCAAGTTTGTCGAAATCACTAGTCGATAGCTCAAATGATGATAAAGAGCTTTTAAAGTCTACGTCTGTGGTTACTGTCGCGTCAAATCAAGTTCATAGCCGATCTGCATCTCTTCAGGAAAAGATGGATGAAGAGTCATCAAAAACAGATATTTCCAAGACAATAGACGTAACAACAAAAACTATAAGTTCAAGCTTAAGTGGTAAAGATGAACAGGATGTTTTAGATACAACTTCACCGAAATCGCCAGCTGACAGTCCAAAACACACCAAAGAACCCTTGACGTCTACTGCAGTAGTAACTATCATGGCAGATCATAGTAAGTCAGTGTCTGTTGACGAAAAGGTCGATACGACATCATCACAAACAGATTCCTACACGACTGTAGTTGTAACTACTACAACAGTCACTTCGAGCTTAAGTGGTAAAGACGACCAGGATGTTTCAGATTCAAAGTCACCGAAATCACCATCAGGCAGCCAAAAAGATGCTCAAGAAGCTGTAAAATCTACGTCAGTACTAACAGATCAAGTTCATAGCAAATCAGCATCTCTTGAAAAAGAAATTGATGAAGAATCATCTAGAGCAGGTATTTACAAGACAGTTGTCGTGACGACGAAAACTGTGACTTCGAGCTTAAGTGATAAAGATGAGCAAGATGTTTCAGAAACAATCGACAAGCAATTTATTACATCGTCAGACACTTCAGATATACTTACTGAGAAGAAAGAATCCCGAACTGAGTCAGTCGTGGAAAGTGTCAGCATTGATGAGAAAGCATCAAAAATGGATTCATCTATGAGCAAAGAAATTCTGAAAACTACGGCATTGCCTGAAAAAAACTCAATAACCGAACACGTAAAATATAGAGAAACTGCTGAAATCGCTAGGTCCACAGAGTCGGCTGATAGACAAATAATCAGTCACATTTCTGAAAGTGTCACTGTAACTGAAAAAGAATCCGCCACGCAAGTGTTTGGCACCGAAAAGTCATCATCAGTTTCTAGCATTAAGGAGGATTTATCAGAAATTTCCTCTTCCGAATCAAAATCCTCTCACACCGAGGAAATATTGACCGAAAAGGAATCGTTGGCTATTCAATCAAAAGAGAAGAAAGAAGAAACTTCTGCTGCCCGCCAAGAATCCCTAATCACCCAAATGGAAGTTTCAGTTCGTGACTCTGCTGTTAGCTCAACTATCTCAAAAGCGAAAGCAACCACGGTGAAAGAATCGGTGACAATAAAAAGCGAACAGACTAAAGAATCACAAGCGAAGTTTATTTCATCGGAATCTCAACAAATGTCCACAACGATTCTGAGATCAGATTCATTTGCCAAGTCCGAAGTCAGTGAAAAGGAAGAATCTCTTTCATCCAGCTGCAGCGCTACGAGTATCACCACAAAGAAAATCGATTCCTCTGAGGCTAAGGAGAAAATACAAGTAAAAGAGAAACACTCAGTTTCTGATCAGATTTCAGAGATGTCAGCACACACCAAGGATACTTCACGAAGAGAATCAACTCTGAGCAGTGAAGGTCGTCAGACGTGTTCATTTAGCGATCATGAGGATGAAGATGATGGCGACGCAGATATTCTCAAAATGAAAGAGGCACGTTCCAAGTCCATTGCAACAATTATGATGACAAGCATTTACAAGCCCTCGGAAGAAAGCCAAGCCTTCAGTGCATTAGAAGAAGAAGAATCTTCAGAGACCATAATCGAAGAGTCATCAAAACTTGTCAGATCCACAGCACAAAGCTTCGAAACTATCCAAAGAACAAAAGCCCAGGATACAATCTTCACTAGCGCCTTGATAGAAGAAAAGTCTCCAGAGGAACACATGGATAGAAAAACACCACCTACAGCTCCCGTAAGTCCAGGCCTTAAATCCACATCTACCTCGGAGCAAAGAGAATCAGTTCAGCAGACCAACTTAACTGCCATGCAGTACAGTGAAATTTGCGGTGCATCCGTACCGTCCTCTCCAAAAGATGTCTCTGGAAAATCTAGCCCAGGTGCCTTAACATCAGAGAGCCGTTCCATACCTACTCCAGCGGGTCGTGAATCACTCACAGAGACTCCCGAATCCTCACCAAAACCAACATCGCCCTTCCCCAGAGTGGCAAAAGAAGACATTCATACCACAACCACCTTTGGTGCAACTGAAGTAGCTCGAACCTCTACACCGGAACTATCTGAAATTAGAGCCTTAGAAAAGACGGCTCTGAGTGGAAGCACCGAAAAAATCATAACCACCACAATCACCACAGTTACCAAAGTCATTTCCAGTGATGGAAAGGAAATTGTAACCGAAGAAAAGACTATTACCACAACGGACACCAGTGAGCCAGCTGGTGAGAAGATAACCGTAACAACCACAAGAACAACCAGTGAAAGTGATAAGGCCCCTTTGCTGCCAAAAGAGTTGGCTATGCTCAGATCAGAGTTCCGCAGCTCAACACCTGGCAGCGATGACGAGCGACCTTTCAGCGATGATGAAATTCCACCCTCGCCAAGAAGTATTACCTCTTCTCAAGCGGCTAGCTACGACCTACAACGTTCAAGTTCGGGAATCAGTAAACGATCAGATCTAGACATCGACGAGAACCAAGATGACATTCCGCCGCAGTACGGCAGCGAAGAACATTCATCCGCTCTTTCGATATCCATGGCACATAAAATTGTCGATCCCATGAATACATCATACTACGGCGCTCTTCCAGACTCATTCGGATCTCTTACAACATCAGCTGTTGCTTCAACAACAGAGAAATCGGACCCTATTCCAATCAGGACAACCCGAACAATAGTGAGTAGAACCTACACAGACTCACCAACTAGTCAATCGTCCGAAAGCGAAGGTGGCAGCCAAACTTGGGCTCTACGACACAGCGGCGATCATAAGTTCCTCGACGAAGCCGACCTAGACTTTGAGAAGGCTCTCGAAGAGCACCGTCAAGTGCGTGGAGCCGAAGTCATGTCCGGTGTCACTGCAAAATATTCGTACTCACCATCGAAATCTACAATCGAAGAGACTATTACCAAACCGAAATTCCCTCTCGGTGATATCCAAAAGGCGAAGAGCGCCGACGGAGCATCCTCCTCATCGGCGGATGATGAGAAAAAAGACCAAACCGAAGCCAAGCTCAAGGATCCCCTTAAGGAGTGGGGTAAGCCTTTGGGTCTGCCATCGCCTGCGCCAGTTGCAACTGAAAATGACGTCCGTACCACCCCGAAAAAGGAACGTCGCATGGTTGCTGCGAAAACCAAACTGAACAACGAGAAAAATCTCAGGAAACGTTCAGAATCGCCGAGCAAAACCAAAAAATCCACTCCAGTATATGTCGACTTGACATATGTTCCTCACAATGGAAACTCATACTACTCACATGTCGAGTTCTTTAAGAGAGTGCGCGCGCGCTATTATGTCTTTTCGGGAACCGAACCCAGCCGGGAAGTGTACAACGCCCTACTCGAGGCCAAACAAACATGGGAAGATAAAGATTTAGGTAAATTCCTTTCAGATAAATTGCATTTCTTAATGCAATCCTAAATTTCCTTTGTATTTCCAGAAGTTACCATCATCCCTACGTACGACACCGACGTCCTTGGCTACTGGGTAGCTGAAAACGAAGAACTTCTAGCCAAATATCACATCGACCTATCGCCGTCTGCATCAAGATGCACAATCAATCTGCAAGACCACGAGACCTCATGCTCTGCCTACCGCTTGGAATTCTAGGCCACGGGGATGTTCATAGCTTTCTCTCCAAGGATCGACTCACAAGAATTTACCAATTAATTACTACACATTATTGTACTTAAATACACCTAAACCAGATATAACGACAACCCGGAAACAAGGCAATGCGAAACTATAACCCTCAATGTGAACGGAAACGAGTCCCAGGGGCGATGCTGACATTAGATGACGGACTTTGGTGTGGTTATCTGCTTTTTTTTCATTAAAAACACCACCGCCATTGCAGCTTTCCGTCGCGCGATATTCAAAGATCCCCCTCACCAAAGAAACAATGGAAACTATAGCTTTGCAACCAAAGATAAAATTATTTAACAAATGTTACCTTATCTCCTAGTCCCTTATGATATAGATGATATAAAGTTAGTTATATTTTGCTCCCAGCAAAAATAAAGTATTACAAAGCGTTAAAAATGTTATGAAAATTATATAAGTAAACGACATTCAATGTGCCTCTGTAAAGCAAAAATGTAATAGAAGTCCCAAGGAGTTTAATTTTACCCTTCTGTTTGCAGTAAATGCGTAGCATATTGTTGAACAATAAAATTTAGCTTCTAATTCGTATATTTCTTGAATATTTAATTTCCATTTACTCAAAAAAAAAAAAAAACGTATTTTCATTAATATCGCCATGAAATCCTCCATTTTGAAAAAAATACAAAAGCTCAAGTAGTATCCCAAATAAATTTCGCTTACCTGGAACATTTTTCAAATAAAACATTATTAATTACTTCACTAACAATGAGATTACAAAAGAAAAGCATAACCACAGGCGAAAATACAGAAAATATATTCACTTAAAATGTTACCTCTGAAAATGGAGGACTTTTCACATCGAACGGAAGTCAAACTATAGTTAACGGGACTTTCCTGTTGGAGCTGCCCTTGCTTGATCACGATCGCCAACGACGACGACAGTTTGCAAGGGTGGATTCACAATGGAAAAATTGATGTCAGTTGAAATTTGAATTTGTATTTGAAAATGAGTTTTGGGAATTATTGTAACAAAAGACAAGACATTTAAAGTAAAAAAAAATATTTAATTAATAAATGTTTTAAGAACAAAAAGTAAAATGTTACTCTTGAACATTGAATAATATAAATAAATAATTGTACCTAAGTGTAATGTATGTTGTGTAATGTTGAACAAAACACAAATCTTTATTAGAAAACAAAATATATAGTATCAAATAAATTTAATCTTGTTACACAAAACACACTGAAAAAAAAAACAAAAAAAAACAATTTAAATGTAATTTTGATGTATCTATGATGTTAGAAATTAAAATATTCCCATTACCCACAATGCTTGAACAAAAAAAAATTCAATTGGAAAGAAATGGTGTCAGGGGTTCGGGAAAAGTATTATGATTTAATTGATAATTAAGGTCGTGTCCGAATTAGTTTAAAATTTTATCCTGTGGCTGAAACGTCAAAATTTTACTAGGTTCTAGAACAGGTTAAATTTTTTGGATAAAATCTGATATTTATTTCTTTGATATTTCGTGTTTGTAATATGCATAAATATCTATATGAAAGAAAGCAAAAAGAGGAGCATTAAGGAGGATTTTCATTGCAATAAATTTGGCATCGCGAAAAATAAGTGAGATGCAGTATACAAAAACTAAATTAGTTCGAAAAGAAGATAAAACAAAAATCAAAGTCATGAAACAAATCTGTAACAATAAAAAAAATGCATACATATTTTCATATGTACTCATATTTTCAATTTTCGTTGTTCGTCGTGAATTTATAAAATAATAAAAAAAAAATTCAATAGTTTTTCGGAAATTTATTGGTGTGAATAGAAAACAAATAACTTTTAGTTACAAATGGAAAAAATCTATAATATTTTTTCTTGTTTTTCAACAATTTTTCAGCTCAGATAGACTCAGAAGAGTGAGATATAAATATATAGTTTGCTCCTTTCGTATATTAAAGAAGTGTGTCCTGTTTTATTTTTCCGTATTTTGTACTGAAAGTAAATTGCCGGATTTTCGGCTTTACTAAACTATACAAGGTTCATTCGCTCATTTTTTGTGTTTCTACTTGCCAAACGTCAAGTTTCACCAACTGAGAGAATAAAGTCTCAGAGAGAAGCAACAATATAAGAATAAATTTTGTGCTTAAACTTGCAAAATGCCGAATAGAATTAGTTAACTCTCAATAAAAAAAGTCGGGAGATTCTTTCGTAAGATTCTGCCCATGGCTAGAATTTGAACAAATTGGTTGTCAAAACTGAAACGAATTCGGACTATTAATTATTAATTAATAATTAATTAATTTCTATTCAACTCTTACACAAACGTTAAAATTTAGCCATAGGATACAATTTAAAACCAATTCGGATTCGAACAGACACTTTGATGTTTTGTATTCTAATTTTACATACATATATGTATATTTTAGGAAAAAATAATAAACAACAGTCCGCCATCAGATATTTACAAAACAAATTAATTAACAATAGAACTAATGTAAGGTAACTAAATTTAAGGAATAGTAAATATAACAATGAATCTTTTAATAGAAACTAGGAAAACAACATTTTTTGCAAACGTACTCTCCAAATATAAGGCAAACAAATCACAGAAGATACTCGTATTATTGTGCACCGTCCACAATTGAAAAGTTTATTTATTTGCTTTAAAATGACAAGGGAAAACTGATATTTTTTTGAAAGTAGTAGGAGTTAAATATGGTGCAATTACGTTCTTATACAAAGTGTGATAGGGCTTTTTTTTAACTTATCGTATGCATGTCATTGCTCATTGTTGATCACTGGTCGATTTGAGGGGACATGTCCATCACAAACAAGTATTACTTTTTTTTTTTTTAACTATGTTATTTAGAATTTGTCAGAGACTTGACAAAGTATGATTTGAAATTTTCAAACTTAAAAAAAATGTGATAAAAATAAGTATTTCACTAAATTGTTTAGGAACTAAAGCAAAATGGCAAAGACAGGGATAATTAGTACACTACGCTACGAACATGCTACTATTTTACTATTTTGTTGAGAACTTACAAATTTATTTGTGATAATATTGTTTGAGTTGTTAGCGTTTTACAGAACTTACACTAATCAAATGTGAGGTGTTTCAAATTAAACAAGATCAACAAAAACAACCTTTCAGAGAGGGACAAATTTAACAAATTTTCTTTTATAAACAAAAAAAAAAAACAAAAACAAAAACAAAACTATTTTGTACCGAATTATTTTATACGTTTTTTGAAATAAGAAACAAACAAAAATACAAACATAGTAGATAGTTTTTGATTGACAATTATTAAAACAAAAAGGTATATAAATATATATAAAATATATAGTGATTTAGCTATACTATATGCTTTAGCAAGTATTTGAAATGGTCAAGATGATGGAGCATAATGCGATTGAGACGAAATACACAATAATTGTAATAGGAAAACAAAAAGTGCTTAACTTAATTTTATTTTACACAATTTTATCGATACGTTATACATTTTGATAGAGCGGAGCGGAAGCGATAGGGTTTTATGAAATATGAAAAAAAATAAAAAAATAAAAAATTCAAATATAAGAACTAAGACGAAATGCTTGAAAACACACATAGACAACCATTCTACGGCAAACAGGATATGTATTTAAAATTCAATTTATAACGCACCCTGAAAAATGTCTCTTCAAAAAACTTTATTATTAATTTATCAAACGAAAAAAAAAAAAATTAAGAGATAGAAAGAACAAAAATTAAATTGTAGTACTAGTGGTTATTTATATAAAAAGAAATCAAATATATACATACGTGAATATTAAAGAGAAATCCTAAATATTAGTTATAAATGTACTACATTCTGAATGCAAGAAAATATACATATATACATACATATATATGTATATATACATATATATATTTGAAAGATTTACCATTGTTTTAATTATTCAAGTCTCTTACTTCAAATGCCTTTTACCGTAGTACCAAAGTTTGTTTGTTTAAGAAATAAATTTAAAACGAATTATTCAGCATTTGCCTTTAATTCAATTACCTAGTGCCCAAGAACGTAAATATGTTTACAATTTTTTTCCGTTGCAATTGATATTAAAAGTTTATTGGTAAAATTGTTATTTTCAAATCTTATTGCAATTACTAACTATAAGTGTATGTATTTATATTTAGTATTATGACGCAACAGAAAAGTCAGATGAAGTAAACATTTTTAAATACTTATTATTAAAGACAAAGCTTATCTCCAAATAAAGAAATATATGATATATACGAAAAATGTCAAAAAAATGTTTTATTTGTGTTACTTTTTACTGCAAGTGAAAATGTAAAAGGCACCCTAATAATGTTCATCTTCGAAATGTTTATGATAAATTAGTAAAGAAGTTGCCGTTGAAACTCCTATATGTAAAGAAAATTATTACATCAACAAGATCCACAGTGTAAAAGGTAAAGCAAAAAAGGAATGGGGTATCGTGAATGAGCTTTTTAATAGAAACGTTCCTACGGGTATACCATCTTGTATAAGGCACAATAATCGCGATATTTTAAACTGTACTGAAATAGCCAATTCCTTCAACTTATACTTTAGTAGTGTTGCGGATATTATATTATATATCTGAGGCAGGACTCAACTCTAGTTCAAATTGTTGTATTACTGGTTGTTTCAATAGGGAAAGAGCAGTTGCTCAGAGCTTTTTCTATGAATCTATTTCATCAGTGGAGATATATAAAACTATCATGTCCTTAAACAACTCGAATTCCTCTACTCAATATTGTAGATGTTTTGGCCCATATCTTTAACAAAAGCATCCTCTGTGCTGAGTTTCCCGATATGCTAAAAATTGCTGAAGTAATACCTATCTTCAAAAAAGGTGACAATAAAATATTAAACAATTATAGGCCTATCTCGCTTCTTCCAGTATTTTCCAAAGTATTCGAAAAACTCATCAAAAAAAGAGTTGTGTCATATCTTAACTCTATTTCATTTCTTAGCCACAGACAGTATGGCTTCAGAGCTGGTAGATCAACTGAGGATGCACTTCTAAGTTTCTGCAGCAGTATATATGATAGCATCAATAGTAAGAAGTTAACCGCTGCTCTCTTTATTGATATAACTAAAGCCTTTGATACTGTTGATCATACCATCTTGCTAAATAAATTAAAGAAAGCTGGATTCAGGGGGTTTATACTTAAGTGGTTTGAATCTTATCTCACTAACAGAAAACAAAGGGTTAGAATATCAGTTACATTTAGTGAATGCTGTGATATAAAAATTGATGTTCCCCAGGGCTCTGTTCTTGGGCCAATACTGTTCTTAGTATTTATAAACTCCATCTTTACTCTAAATGTCAAAGGCATACTTACGGGATTTGCTGATGACGTAGGTTGTTCATACTCCAGCAATTCTCTCTTAGACCTGACTGCTGATATCTGTCATGACTTAGAAATATTGAGAAATTGGTTCCGTTTACACAACTTAGTTATCAGCGATAAAACCAAAATCATGCTTTTTAATACGTCTGGTCTGAATTTACAACTTCCAGATTTCACGTTTCATAGTTCGTTCTGCAACAACTTATTGGTAAGTTCTTATACTTGTTGTGTATCACAATCTCTAATGACATTTAATAATACTAAAAGTTGTTCACCGAATTGTTTTGTTATTGGTAATGTAAAAGTTTTTAAGTATCTGGGTCTTGAAATCGACAATAGACTAAACTGTCTCTCATACCACTTCCCTAAGAAAGTACCTGCAAAAAACAACTAAAATATTATACCATTTGAGACTATTTTGCACGAGGAAACTCTTAGAAACAGTTTATTATGGTCTGGTCCAATCCAAATTGCAATATGGTTTGACTTGTTGGGGCGGCACACACAAAAACAAAATGCAACCTTTGCTGGTAGTTCAAAAAAATATACTTAGAATCATCTGGAAAAAAAAGGCGCCATGAGCATAGTTTCCCACTATTTATGAATTCCTTCATACTGCCTCTAAAACATCTTTACTTTTATAAAGTTTTAAAAATATTTTTCTTGAGAAGCGGGTATTCATTAAATCATGATCCGAATGCCTGTAATCTTCGCAGCTCAGCTGGTAATCTTGCTGTTATTCCTCCACATAATACTCATCTCTTCTTAAGTTATTATTCTTCTATAGCTCCTCGTATATTTAATAAACTACCCATTGAACTAAGATGTTGTCGAAATATCTTTTCTTTCATCAGTAAGGTAAAGAAGTAGCTGTTTAACTATGACCTTAATGAGATAGATGATCTATCTAAGTTTATTATCTAGTGATATATACTCACCATGAAATTAAATTCACCTCACTACAGTATTAAAATTTGAATTCAAACTTAAATTTTCTTTGCAATCTAACTCGATATATTCGCCACTAGTTTTACTAACTATAGAATGTATCTACTTATTCATTCTCCCATGAAAAACACTTAAAATTTAAATACTATAATAACTAAAGTTTTTTTTATATATATTTGATTTCATCTTCATTTTCTTTTAATTATTCTGCAACTTAAATTGTTTGTTAATAGTCCTTGTCAATTTTAAGTCAATCATAATGAATAATGTATATCTCAATGTATTAAATAAAAAAAAAATAATAATTTAGAAAATTACAACAATATATCAATTTTGAAATATGCCATTTATGCCAATATATGCCATTTGCTTTATTTGTGTTACGCCAATACTTGCTGAGGGCGATATGCTAATTTAAGGTCAGCTGCAAAACTTAACCTGCAAAAAATTGAGAATATTTAAAGGTATATACATATCTTTAATTATAACGTATATATTATATATAAGATATATATATATATACATACATATATATATATACAGTATATATATAAATATATATATATATATATACAGGATATAATATATACCTTATAATTAAAGATATGTATTATATATACATATATATATATATATATATGTATATGTATATATATATATAGATATCTTGTATGTAATATATACCTTATAATTAAATGTATTGTAGTATGCGAGCTACGGCTCGAGTAAATAAAACGATATTCTGTGAAATTTATTTCTTTATTTTCTAGTCTATAGAACAATTCAAGTTCACACTATACTATTCTTCGCAAATTCTTTTCTTACAAGGTCTCTTTCCTCTCAAATCACTTTATCTCCTTTCAATTACTTAATTCACAAATCCAAACTAATTACTTCTTCTTGTTAACTCTCAACTTTCATTTTATCACAAAAATCACAACTTCGCCCATTATCACTTTTCCAATCTCTTCGCCACGGTTCTAAACCAACTGCCTCCTCTCGATCGCCATCTGTCCTTATATAGCAGAAGTTTCTGATAGCCAGAAACTTCTAGCAAATTCTTCGACCACTGGAGCAAGAATAATTCTGATGTAATAATTCCAAGATGACAATCATTTCTTGCAGTTATAATTCCTTCTTATCCGTCTCTTTCGTAGACATGAACTGTGGAGACTAACCGCAGACACGAACCTCAAATGAAAGGACACTTCGGACCAAAATTCTGCCAGAATGAAAAGACACTTTATTATTATAATTATTATTATGTTACAATATTGTAGCATAATAATAACTACGCTCCCTAAAAGTATGATGCAACAAATTCCGAAGTGTCTTTTCTGGCAGAATTTTGGTTCGAAGTGTCCTTTCATTCGAGGTTCGTGTCTGCGGTTTCCACAGTTCATGTCTACGAAAGAGAAGGATAATATCACGGATAAGAGGGAATTATAACTGCAAGAATGATTGTCATCCTGGAATTATTACAGCAGAATTTTCTTATTCCAGTGGTCGAAGAATTTGCTAGAAGTTTCTGGCTATCAGAAACTTCTGCTATATAAGGACAGATGGCGATCGAAAGGGGGCAGTAGTTTTTAAACTGTGGCGAAGAGATTAGAAAAGTGATAATGTTCGAAGTTGTAATTTTGTGATAAATTGAAAGTTGAGATTTAACAAGAAGAAGTAATTAGTTGGATTTGTGAATTAAGTAATTGAAAGGAGATAAAGTGATTTGAGAGGACAGAGACCTTGTAAGAAAAGAATTGCGAAGAATAGTATAGTGTGAACCTGAATTGTTCTATAGACTAGAAAATAAAGAAATAATTTCACAGAATATTGTTTTATCTACTCGAGCCGTAGTTCGCATATTACAATATGTACATTTTTAGACATCCGCGAAATTAAATCTGAATTGCTGTGATCACACAAATTTACATACGACAGTTGAAACGAGATTGGTTAATAATAGAAAATGTAAGCAAATTCAATAAAAAAAAATATAATATTTTGGGGCTAACAGTGCATACGGGGGAGCCAGGTATATCTTATCACAGCGACCAGAGATGAACTATAAAGTGCCCACATAACAAACGAACTCTATAATCATTACAAAAATCAAACTAAAATATGGGAGAAAGCCAGAGAGTTTAGTAATTTTATTAGATTAGAATTAGAAATTATGTACCTTTTGGGGCTTTCAATACAGTTTTTCATATTCGTTCCCTAATTCAAGTCCTTGCTCTTCGGCAGTAGAAGAGGAACGGCAACGTATGTTAAACCCATTAAATTCCGACTTGGAAAGCATAATCAAATGGGGTTCAACCAACAGAGTGGAATTTAATGCTTCCAAAACACAATGCTGTTTTCTGTCTCTCAAGCGAAGCCATAACCCTGAAAATGAATAGTATTTGCAACGCTGAAACCGAAAGACTTGCTATTCTCGGTAGTGTATTAATAACCATCTTCGGTGGAATGATCACATATTCGAGGTCGCTAAAAACGCTGCAAAATGTCTGGGATTCCTTAAGCGATGAAAGAAATATTTTACCCCGTATGATCTGGCTTCAATTTATAAGGCATTCATCCGCGCAAAGCTGGAATACAACGCTCCTATCTGGTCTGGTGCACTCAAGACCATTTTGCACATACTAGACAGGGTGCAGAATTATGCGTTAAAACTTATAGGTGATAAAGACATTGTGAACTCCATACATTCACTTGAACATCGACGGAATATCTCGTGTCTCTCCCTTTTTTATCGTTTTTTTATGAATAGCCAGTAAAATAGCCAGTTGCATTCCTCCCCTTCAAAATTTCACCTGCAATACGCGTCATGCTTCGAATTCACATCAGTTGACCCTTAAGCCAAACTTCTGTCGTATTGTCAAATATTCTTTTATAAGCCGAACGATCCGAATGTGGAATGATCTACCAGGCTCTGTATTTCACCATCACTATAACCTTCAAACATTTAAAGCCAACGTGCACAGGCTTCTCCTCTGTTCCTTTTCGCCATTTTCCTAAACGCCCGTGCCCTGAAATAATATAAGGGTATTCATATTCCCTTTAGCGCTCGCAAATTATAAAAAAAAAGTTTAAGCACAAAATCCATTCTCGATCTTTTTTTCTTGTTTTATTCTTTTTGTTTCTAGATAAACCAAATTCCAAAACACTTAGACTCAATTTGGTCCATTGTGCTACGAGACGAACATGCTTTTTTCATGTAGCGATTGAGCTTCGATGTTATTCGTTTCCCTTTTATTTTTGGGTGGCTGTTGGCTGCTGTCGCTCACTGGCACTCGAATATGCAACCTTCGGTTCACAAACAAGCACTACAACACCGTGGCAGCCCACCACTTGCGGATTTCTTACTGCTTGTTACAAATACTACAAGTCCATTCGCTCAGGATATTCTCGTGGGATCGGTAAAGCTATCATTAACCAGTGGCATAGATAGTTTGTCACAAGCACCATTTGTTGCAAGGAGCATTCGTTTTGACACCATATTGGGAGGCAACTACACTCTGGAGGATGGTCTCTGGGTTGGACTGATAGAGCGAATTGACGAATTCGCCTTTAGGTCGCAAATTAACTGAAAAACAATCAAGATTCTGGAAGTCAACATCCAGGACCCCAAACAACTGTTGAAGTTTTGTCAAGTTATCATCACTTTTCAAGAAGAACGGTGTTGTTGCATCTAGAACTGCTTCTGGCGTATTGGCTCATCTGATGTATTAACCCATTGGGCCGTTTGGTTGGTTGTTTGTATTTTGGAGTACAACCAGAAATTATGGGAATTTTGTCAATACAAACTATTCAAAATGCACGAGGTCATCGGTGTAAAGTTGAAGGACGTTGATTTAATTGGAATCAATGAAAACTTTAGGGTCCAAACTCTGGCCTACGTTGATGTCTTTAAGCTGAATATCAACAAACTTAATTTGAATGTTAGTGCTATTACGTTGGGCCTTAGTATGTTTTTTTTTTTTTATTTTTACAAAATGAGATTATTATTAAATGGAGGTGATATATATATACTACTAAGGAGTGCCGCAGCTAGTGCTATCACTAATGAGAAGATGACTCGCTGTTGAGTATCTCAGGCCGCGAACTTATCAGCCGCCCCTTGTATGTTTGCCTTTCTTATTTTACTTTCTTACTTTACCTTACTTTAGATGGTGTTACAGTCAGGTGTGGACCTAGGCCTCAACCAATAAGCGTCTCCAGCAACCAGTTTTGCACACGAAGTTTCGAAGGGTTTCTGAACCGGAGCGTTGATGTATATTCGCTCAACACGTAGCCATCCCAGGTGATGAATTCGAACTCTTGTGACCAGGTCCATGTCGCTGTACAACCGGTATAGTTCGTTGTTCTATCTTCTCCGAAATCAAAATCAAGGAGCGCTACGCTATCTGCTAGTTAAATTATCTTTCGAAACTGGTTCGGCATAGATAACGACACTAAAAAGATCCTTACCTACAAGATACCCGGGCGAATACCTTCAGCAATAAACAACATCTTGGACATAAGAATTAAACTGGAGATACAATACAAACACTTCCCCACGTACATCCCATCTCAGCCACCTTGGTCCTTAGATAAAGACAGCATAACATTGCATGTCAGCGATTTCTTAAAAGAACACATGTTTCTCGAAATATCGAAGGTTCATAACTCAAGGAATCTTACCAAATACTTCCTCTATATTTACGACTAAAGCAGTAGCTATGCTTAAGGCCGTCAAGATATATTTGCAAGCTGAGGGAAAATCGACAATTTGCTCTGATGGCCTCTCTGTGCTGCAAGCTATTGTCAACCCCAAACATCATTCGATACTTATTTTCAAAATCCGCGACACCGTCATAAGGTCAGCATATAAAACAAAAATAATGTCGATCTCAGGCCATATAGGAATACAAGTCAATGAGCTTGCAGCCATATACATATGTATGCAAATCATCAGCCTACACATGCGAACATTACAGCGGACTCGACCTCAAGAGGATTATAAAACGAAAAATAGAATGCGATCGACTCAACATACAAACACCATTACACAACTATCAATCCAAAAAAAGATCCATCTCATTTACCCACGAAATGTCTCCAAGGAAATGATTAACAATTACATACGCCTACGCTTGAAATACCTATACCCCATTAAAAGAGAAGCAACTCCCAATTGCCCAAAGTGTAACGGTAATATTACCATAGCCCATCTACTTAACAGATGGTTTCTAACAGCAAACAAAAATGTGTGCCCTCCTGGTAGAGCATTAAGTATTATGCAAATATTAACCAATACTAGCGGTAAAAACATAATTATAATAAATCATTTGTTAGCTACACTTAACATTATCATTTCCTCGTAGCAACATATACAATATTAACATACAGCCGAAAGTCTTTGCTGCTAGCGCTCTTACTCCCCTTATTAATAATAAATTTCTAAATAGTTATTGATATGTATAAATAAGTAAATAAATAAATACTTTTCAAGTTTTAGTCAAATGAGTATTGCTCGATTCACTAGCCGTAATACTACTCATAAGTCAACTGGCCAAACTTGTACTACAACTCGCGAATGCTGACCCACTTTCCGTGTTACTCGTGGGACCAAAATCCAATTAAAAAAATATTAACAATAAAACAAATAAAAACAAAAACGAAAATCCGGGCACTTCATCGGAAGATGAATTGCTTGCCTCCAGCCAGGAGACTTTAGTGAGAAGCGAGAACCTTGAGAGGAGTTCCACTTAAAGCGCGCTCCCCGAACCACTTACACCCTACACATCTGCGGTGCAGGACACTCGATTCAGTGCCAAAAGTGCGCAGTTAATAACCGCAAATCAGCTAGTAACCACAGAAAAAGCGCGTACCAGAAGGCCATCTTCATTCTGGGTAAGATTACCAAGAACGAAAAGGCCGGCACGGCTTCTACGCGGGACTTAGCTGACAACCACAATCATATAGAACCGAAGCGGCAAAGCGCAACCGCTCCCTAGAGGTACCTGCTTTGATTGAGCTGAAATCATAAGAGGGTACAGGCTCATCAAGTGCGAGTACGCTTTCTCTAAGAAATTAATAAGCGGCTGCGTTCACAAGTTCCGTGACGCATGGGACTGCTTGAGGCTCAAGCTGATTCTAGCCAGAGGTATTCCGAGGAGACCGAGAATCCGCATTTGGCTCCCAAATATGACCATTGACAGTGAGAAGCTAATTAGTTGTCTCACACTTCATAACCCGACGGTTCCCACGGATGACTGGGAAGTCGTCAAGGCTGAGGAACCGCACAATAATACCCTTTCTTTTCTCATGCTGAACACCGAAGACAGCGCCGTCTCTTTTGAGAAGATTGTCTGCAAACTTCGCTTTGGTATCAGACATGCCACGGTCAAAATCTTCAGATCATCAGGCTCTCCCGACGACTTAGACGAAGTCGACGACGCTAACAAATTATTGGCGATCAAACTCAAAACTCAACCAATGCTGAAAGTCGTACAGATTAATCTGCACCAGTCGATTTGTGCTACAGATAATCTGATGGTCTTTCTGAAAGAGGAATACATCGACATCAGCATTATACAAGAACCTTGGGTTAATGGCCCTAATATAAAGGGCCTAAATAATAACCAATACAACCTGTACTACAACCGTAATAACATCAACCACGGTAAACCTAGAACCTGCATTCTATCTAAAAAACATATCAAAGCTTTTATATGTCCAAATTTTAGCTCGTCTGATTTAACAGTCATTAGAATAGAGAATGCAGCCAGCGAGGACCTTCTAATCGCATCCGTTTACATGGCACACGACCGACAAGCACCACCGGAAGAAGTCCATGAAATGATAACCACCATCTCAAAATAAAACACCATCATCAGGTGATGAGCTGCGATACCAATGCCAGACATACGGTATGGGGCAGCTCGGAAAACAACGAAAGCGGTGAGTGAAAAGATATTATTGATGTTACATTTTTTAACAACAACAATAATATGAAAGTTGAAAATTGGAGAGTATCCAATCTGAAATCCGTCTCAGACCATAGTTGGATCCTTTTCAATGTAAATCTCGAGATCGAGACTCCTAAGCCTATCAGAAACCCCAAAAGAATTGACTGGGCAAAGTTTGGACAGGTTATTAGTTCAAAGCTCCATAAAACACCCAACCCGAAAATCACCTCAATCTCACAACTCGACACAAAAGTAAAAGACTTTCGAAAAATCTTTGAACACAGAGTATAGAGTCTCGTGTCCAATCAGATATAGCAAAAAACCAGACCTTCAATATCTGCCACAGGTGTAAATACTGGCAGTCTTATAAAGACTGCCTTAGATTATACAAACAATCTGTCAGAGTGGCTAAGAAACAGTCATGGACAGAATACTGCAAATCTATTGAGACCCTCAAGGACTCTGCAAGACTTAGTAAAATTTTATAGAAAGAACACTCCAATCCATCCCTCCTGAGGAAGGCAGATGGGGAATGGACTGAGTCAACTGCAGAATCGTTAGAACTTTTAATAAACACCCATTTTCCCGGGTGCAAAGATAACAAAACAGAGCCTATAAGCTCTCACCGCCTGGAATCTAGCGTATGGGAAGTATAACATCCATTATTACCGAGGAAAAGAATTCCTGGACTGTAAATAGCATAGCTCCTTATAAATCTCTGGGCCTGGATGGCATTATGCCCCTTATGCTACAAATGTCGCATGACCTAGCAATTCCATGGCTAACACCGATTTTCAGGAGCTATTTATTAAATAACCATGTACCCCAATCATGGAGACGAATCCGAGTGGTTTTCATTCCAAAGACAGGTAGACGCGGGCATGAACTCGAAAGATTTCAGATCAATCAATCTAACTGCCTTTGTACTGAAGACTCTCGAGCGACTGCTGGATAACCATCTGCGGAATAAAATAGAAAAACCATCCCTCTCCAAATCGCAGCATGCATACCTCAAAGGAAGACCGACATAGACAGCCCTTCACAAGGTAGTGCGAACTGTTGAAAAATCGATACACTACAAAGAATACGTCAAAAGGTGTGATCTTGGCGTTAACTCGAGCAAAACTGAACTGATGCTCTTCACCACTAAAACAAAAATACCTGACTTCGCACTTCCTCGGCTAAATGGTCAAACACTCTACCTATTGTCTAGTGCTAGGTATTTAAGTTATCCTAGATCCTAAACTCAACTGGAAGCTAAACATAGAACAACGGGTAAAGAAGGCTTCTACGACTGTAACAAAACATTCGGCAAAAAATGCAACCAAAATTGACCCTATGGATATACATAGCCCTGGTACGACCGATTCCCACATATGGGTCAATAGTATGGTGGCCGGCTCTAAAAAAAGGCATATAATATAACCAAACTTAACAAGGTACAAAGAACAGCATGCATAGGCACTACGGTCTACCCCGTCAAATGCTCTAACAGTCCTTCTGCATCTTTTACCTCTAGACCTACACATAACTGTACATAGCGCGATCAGACTTAGAGTCTGGGTATTTGACTCTCTACCAAGAGAACTCGTATCGTCCTCAACAGATTACATTATCCTAAGATCAGAATGGCAAGATGGGAAGGTGATTAAGGGCTTTGACGTGACAACACAGACGGTTCAAAGATGGACTGTGGTGTTGGTGCAGGTGTGTTTTCCGAATCCTTAAACATCTCAAAATCTTATAGACTTCCAGATAATGGCAGTGTTTTCCAGGCGGTACCACTCGCTATCCGCAAAGCCTGTCGCCAGATCAAATTAGACACAAATATAACGCCAAGGCAAAAGATTGCCATACTCATTGATAGCCAAGCTGCTATCACAAAGCCATCGCCTCGATCACTATATCCTCTAAACTAGTGTTAGAATGCAGAAATGAGCTAGCCTCGCTAGATGGACAAATCAAAGTAACCCTGATCTGGGTTCCAGGGCATAGTAACGTTAGTGGAAACAAACTTGGTGATGAACTGGTCAGGCAAGGCTCAGCCCTCCACTTGCGGAATCAGTCCAAGTTCCGCTTGGAGCGGTCATGGCCAAAATCTCCTCAATATTCCTTATAAAAACTAACCTTAGATGAACTGGGCTAACAGACTGTCACATCCAGAAGGATGTGGCCAGGCTACAACAAAATTAAAACAACCGACTTCCTAAATAGAACTCGTAAAGATGTCACTGGCCTATAGGAGACCACGCAGTCAAACTAAGTATCCCATACAACACACACTGTCGCAGTTGCGACTATCCGGCACTAGCTAGGGTCAGACAAGGAGCATTAGGAAAACCTTTCTTCAATTCCCTAGAGAAAATATCAGAGAAAAATATCAAAGAACATATTACTTTTTTGAATTTCACAGGTTGGATCTAGCACCCAGGTTACATGAGTTGTTCTAACAAAACGGTATTTAGTGCTAATTGGGTTCTTCCTAAATAGAATTGGAAACTATCCAAAAACACATTAAATACAAAGACTTGTATTAAAACATACAAGCGCATTTTGTTTTCGAATATCTTTCTTTTAATTTTATTGAACTCTTTTTCTAAATATATGTATGCAATGGAGAGGCTCTTGTTAGGTTTTATTAAATTTTATTACATACTTGATTTCGTCATACACACAAAATCATTCAGCATTCTTTTCCTGAAAGATCATAAAACTTTTTTTTCATTGCTGTTGTTCTTTTCAACTCTTCTCATTTGTCCGATCAAAAAGCAAAAAAAAAAGTTAAATACACAATAACAAACGGGGTAAAAGCTACTTAGAAGTAAAATGCAGACACTCTATGCTCTTAACGCTGTAAACTGATGGAACACATCCAGTATATGTGTATCCAGATCTGATGTAAAAAGAAGCGTTTCCAATGTACTGCTGTATTTCTGCACTTGTTCGTGGTGCTGAAAGGGAAAACGGTAAATAAATGCTTCATTCGTATTGTATTAGCTCTAGTTACCATTAAAAATACTTGCTGCAGTCGCCCAATCGTCCACCGGTACCAATCAGTGTCTGGATCGCGACCGTCTGTATCAGAACGAACCAAGTGTTCGGATAAAATCATAATAAATCGTTGAAATACGATCAGGAACAAACGCTTTTGGTCAACATTGGCCGCTTCAAGTTTCTCCTCCATTCGTTCAACCATCTTTGAAGAAAAAGAAAAACAAAACTTATTCGTTAAGCTTCAACGGGCTAACAAATCGCAGCAAAGAACAAACCAAAGACCTACTTAGCAAAACCTGACCTTGAATCTATATATGTAATTCATCATCGCGTAATTAAGTTCGCCGCATTAACGAAAACAGTTAATTACGTAACAAAGCTGTTCTGTGCATAATTAAGTAGACTAACAAATACTTGGATTACGCAACAACCAATAATGCATATCGAACCAAGTCTACAAGTTCAAACACAAACAAAATTCCACTTACCTCTTCCGTAGGTTTATCTGCATTGTGTTGAGGCTTTTTACGCTTCTGAGCACCACCTTCCTCTTCCGATTCGCTTGAAGATGAGTCCGCTTTTGATAGTTTCTCCTTCGCCTCACCCAATTCCGAGCCTAGAAAGACAGTTGGCAAGCATTAGCTCTGGTTTATAGTGCAAACCAAAGGCTCTATACTCACTTAACTTGATAACGTGCTTATTCATTTTCTTTATGGTTAGATGGAGAATCTCCCAGAGATACATCTTCGTGAATTCGCTTGTCATTTCTTTCGAGAAAATCCAAGTGGCTACGGCCGAACACTCAACCACCTGTGTTTTCAATAATTTATCGATTATGACCACCATCATCTGTTGGTGATTCTTCCACAGCTCAAAGACGTTGTGAAGAATGCATATCTGTGCTTCTTCCGACTCAGCAAGGGCCTACAAATTTTAAATCAGTTCAATATTTATGAGAGCATTTGCCAAAACTTACCTTGAACACCAAGTGAAACTTTGATATTGCAGCAAAGCTGTGTGAGAAAGACTTGGATCCTAAATTCAACAGAGTCTGTACGAACACATCGATCTTTAAGGGGTTAAAAGAGCTCTCCGACATTTCGTTGTCGCCGTTTTCACCAGAATTTGGAAGTTCTTTTAGGACATTGATCACCTCTTCGGGACTGCATTTCTGCCGTATAGCCACGACAAGTTGATGAGCCGTTGTCGTACCTGGTAGTGCAGCTGAAGAAATACACATGACATAAGCATTGTAATCACAAAAATGACAATTATAACCGCCTAACTGGTTTGGCAAATTAGCAATAGCTAACATTACATGGCACTTTTCACTCTAGTGGAACACGATGAAGTACTTAACACCAACTCAACGGAGCGGAAATGCGGTAACTTAAGAAAGGCTTTCCTACTTTCTGGTCGGATAGGGAGCAATGGATTCACTCTCTCAGATGGATTATATAATTATTTGAAGATGTAGCCAATGTTAATAGCATACAATGTTAATGACAGCCAAAAACTTTCACGGAATAGTTCTTAACAAACTTTAGTTATTTACGCTTGATTCACTTCTACTTACTGAGGAAGTTCTTTTGGACTATTGTACTCTTCTTCTGAGGGACTCATGAACTTCACCGAAGCTCAACGAAGCCGAAAGTGGTTAAAGGCACACAATCATTTTCGTTGAATGACTATTAATGGAACTCGCTGCGCAGGTCGAATACAACACAGCACATATACTGATACGATACATGAACAGAGAGTGAGAGAGGGTAGTTGCGAAATATTAACGCAACAATGTGGGAAACTTTGCGAGTTGCTCAGTTGTTTCTTGTGCGTTACGAAGTAGACTTAACAAAGCGGAATGTATAATAAAAAGTTACTGTTTATCATATCATTGGTAAAAAATAAAATGCAGTCGAAACTACATATGACTTAACACTTTTCTTCTAGTTTCAACTATGCCAAGGCGCAATCGAAAGAGATCTTCTGCTTACACCCAAACAGGGTCTGCAAATTCTTGGAAGAACTCTCTACTACGATCACCCTAGCAACGAAACAAATGGAGTGATACCATGGCAGCAAACTTTAAAGCATGTTACCTTCTTGACCCTCTTCGCGGAAGCTGCTCGCAATTCAAATTTGACGTGAGCTGACACTAAATACCACCTACACATTCTCTGCTTAAAATTTTTCTATTTAGTGACCTCAAGGAATACAAGGAGTTTATGCAATCGCCCTACACTAGAATCCACGAGGAATACCCCAGATTTGGAGACATTATCACCATGGCACGAGGATGGCTAGAGAAATCCAATGGATACCATTTCGTAGAGGGCATCTGTGAACAATACTGCACTGAGAAAGTTTTGGGACTGTGGAGGGTTCAAAAAATTCGCCATCGCGACTCGCAAAGGGGCTTTCGTTACGAAATGAAATTCAGCGTTACTCCTTTGGAAAATGAAAGTGCGTCTCAAAATAAACATACGCTCAATGAACAATATTTTAAATCGTTTATTTTGAAAGACGATGACTACCCAGAGAATTTTAATGCGATTGCACGGAGATCAGATAGCGTTGAGAACTTCTCAAATGAACGACAAACCAGGATAATCAATGAGATTTCAAGAAAGGAAAATGCTCTCCCACCACACTTGCCACCATTGAACATTGGCGAGTATTTCAAACAAGTCCCCAAGGCTTCATCGAAAGTTGGATACCTCTCAAGTAGACGGCCTCTGTTTCCGACAACCTATAGACCGAGCTATCACGTGAAATTCACTAAACCCCATGTCTTTGAAACACCAGAAGAGCCTAAGCCTGTCGTGACGCACCACTACCATCACCATTACTTCATGAAAGACACTGAAATTTCTCAATATCACGACCAGCAACTATTTCATGCTAATCCAGATGCTATCCGAATCATAGAAGGCCCAAACGCAGAGCTTCTGTCGCCACAATACACTATAAAGGTCGCACCCTATACCACTACTACTGAAGCACCTCTTCCTCCTCCGGCAGTTTTCTATATGCAGCAGATCCCTCTGTATATACAGTCACTCCCTCAAGAAGAAACTACAAGTCGACAAATAGATCCAAAGCCATTCAAGCAGAGTGAGCAACAATTTGAGGAGATACGCTACTCCGATCCAGACCCATTATACGAAAACGTAGAAAGCCCAAGGGGTTCTTCAGAGTCTGAAATACATGCACAGGTTGAACAAATACTCACAAGTCCAGACTCCATTAGCGCGCAACTGCCACCCCCAACCGAGGATCAAGACACACAAGTTCCTTACGTCGATGATGAAGAAGAGAAGACCACAAATTCACCAACAGTCACGATATCGTCTTATTCGACTAGAAGGACTGTCCTCCCAAAAAATAAATACTTCATCTCGACGTCAACGTCCGAAAGTCCCCTCAAGCAAGCGAGTAAGCTATCGCTGCATAAGATTCGCAACTACCCTCGCACCACAACCGAACAACCGGTGCTCAAATGGAAGCCAAAACAAAAACCAAAAGAGAAACCCTCCACCGAACCGACGGACAGCGCTGTACTACAAAGCAGTACTGAGGAGAGAGTATTCACAGTCACTCCCAGCAAAGTTGATATCGCGGAATTGGAGATCCTCACACAGAAATCCGTGAGCAAATCGGTTAGCGTGAAGGTCGGTAATCGCTCGCAAGAAATTCCTCTAACGATAGAGACCGGAACTACGGTTTCCAGTGAAATACAAGGCAAGTCCAGTGACAACGACACCAACTCATAAGCGTGTTTTCACTTTTTTAATTATGTAACTATGAAGACTTTTTTATTAATAAAAATGAATCGTTTCTACTTACCAGCTCCTTCGGTGGAATACTTGTAATTTGGTTGCGGAGCAATGGGTATCAACTGAGCATACGCTTCAGGCATCATTTCTGTTATCCTCTGGTGATATGATAACCTATCAAATAGAGGTTCATATAATACTATTAGAATCTCCTCCAACAACTTACCTCAAACACTTTTGCAAAACTTCCTGTATAAATTTGGGCCTCGGATGTTCTGGATCCAACAACAAACAACTATCCCACTCGTCCCAAGACCACGTAAACTTAAAGTTACTCAAGTGGTATGAGAACCAATTCACAAACCGATCGAAACACGAAGTATTCATCGAGTCAATTCGCATGAAAAGTATTTCGGTAGCCTGAGCCAGCACCTGCGGCAATGTGGCCGGTTGAAGCTTGCATAGTTCAATAAGAATCGATCCGTAGACAATGTCCAAATACCTTGGAGTTGGCATATGGAACAGCTCGGCGAAAATAACTTCCACAATGCAATACTCAAGGGGAATTTTGTTCTTATACGGAAATGCAAGCAGCTGAGCTGCACAGTCTTTACGCTCGAGTTTATGCGTCTCAATGATATGGTGCAGGTGCTCTTCGATCAGGAACCGTTCTATAGAATGAGCACCCGGTAAATTAGGTCCGTCTGGACAGTCTGTGTAGTCAAACATGCGATAAACTACCCACGGCATCGGATAGATAAAGGATTCGTGGTGCTGCGGCGGCACTATCTGTGGCAAGTTATGTTGCAATGCCTCGCATAGCACTGAATCGAAGGCCAAGTATGGTCTCGGAATATGCTTCTCGGCCCAGTTATCCTGGCGCAGTTTTCGAATCTGTGCCCACAGGCAATCAAGATACTCCTCTTGGGGATGCGGTGCGTCTACGGACCATACACGCAACGCATTGTGATGCTTCTTGGTACGTTTATTAAGGAAAACCTCAATTCTCAGCAGAAGGCTCTCCAGAGAGGATTCTTTTTTTTCATACAAATCTCTACCAACCCATGGTAGGGTAGAAAGCACTGCAAACACATACCAGTCTCGACGAACCTGCGGCACGTTGTCTTCGTTAGACACATCGATCATTATATCCAACAATTGCAACAGACTTGACGCCGAAATGACGTGGCAATTGACCAAGTCTGCCAAGAATCTTAGTGAATACCGAGCCGCATCCCAGCGACACGCTTTCAAGCTGTCCTTAAAAGTCTTAACCATATGGTCCACGAACTCGCCACCAAATTTGTAGTTCTTCGCGTTCAACAGCCCAACAAGCGTTGTATAGATGGTACACTTTTCGGGCATTTTCACTGCACATTCTGATAGGATACGAAGGATTTTCAAGCGAAAAGTACCCAAATCGGCTTCCAACACCGAAACCAATCCCTCGAGATTCGATTCTACCGATGAGGTGCTCCGTTCGCCAACGCGTAGAATAAGGGACTCCAAGCGATCCTCGATTTCTTGATTCTCAGAGACACGACGACGCTTTCGATTACGATGATCTAGGGACAAAATGTAAAGTTAAAACCTTTTTCTTCCAGCAGAGAAATTTTTAGAACATTTTTATAGGTTAGTTTCGTTTTGAAATTCAGATTAATCTAACAAAGGGATATTTACCAATGCTATCGTCATCGTCGTGGGCACGTCTTCTGTTCATGTTTTGTTTGCAGCAACAATTTTCCAAATATGTTTGGTTTAATTGCGTATAAATTGGCAAATTACTCAACTGAAATCAACGGCGATGCAGACGCTTCGCTGTCAAATCAACGAACTGACAATTCCAATGGTGCATTTCTTCCAGTTTCCAGATGTCAACGATGAGAGACTGAATGCACTTAAAATGGCAGAGATAAAAATTTAAGGTATGTACACAGTGAATTTTTAAACTCCAAAAAAAAAAAATATATATATACATAAGTATATAACATTCTATTTTCTATGGGTAATGGGTTTCACGCGATCGAAATTGTATACGCGCTTAATTAGATATTGGGTGCACTCTATTTATGTTCTCCAAAGTTCAAACAAAAGTGGGCTCCTTGGCTCGGTGGTAACGTATATAAACACTCAGGTTTCGAGTCACAGAAAACAAAAAAAAAAAAAAAAATAACAATTTTTCACAGTCCCGCCTCTTACTAGCTCCTGACATACATTCGAGAGTAAAATTATCATGAGAAACTTCTCAAACGAAAAATGCTCCCTTCGGAAACATCATAAAACTGTAGATCCCTCTTGTGTCGCACAGCACGAATGGCTGTGAGAAGCTAGGCCTGTTTGCACCAAATAATTATTTATTTATTTTAAAGGCTTGCTATAACGCTCATTTAAAATTAAGACCTAGTTCTCCTGAAATTAAATTTCTATTGCTCTCCAAATAGTGCCGTGAAAATCGAAATGAAATCGTCATAATACATTTGCAATAAAGCCTGTTTTTGTTTGTTTTTTTTCTGACAAAAATATGAAAAAAAGTGTCAAGTGTGAATCTATACTTGTAGTGACGAAACGAAAAACCGCTTCACAGCAGCCGTAAATTAACTCAGCATTTCATTAATACATACTTTACATAATTCACAACTTACATTTGTTTTTTTTTTCTTTTCCTGTTTCCCATAATATAATTTTCGTAAATATATTCATCTTTCACTCTATTCATTCGTTCTCTTTATTTTTTATGCTGAAATATCAAAATTTCCATTTGTAAATTTGAAAATGAATTCCACGCGAATTAGTGCGCTATTCCTTTACTGTACCTACATATAACAGAAACATGATTAACAAAAACTAAAGCGACAGAACAGAACAAGCGTTTTCCATTTACAGATCTCCTTCGGAGACCTCTGAGGAATCCGTTGTTGGTCAGCTGATAAATCATGTTTCTTTTGGGGGGCCGGGGTTCTCAAATTGAATTTTGTTGGAATCGTCTCCTCATTCGCTCACTTTCAAAAATGTCTTCAAAAATGCTGCAAAATGTCTAGGATTCGTTAAACGGTGCGAGGAATATTTTACCCCGTCTGATCTGGCCTCAATTTATAAGGCATTCATCCGCCCTAAGATGGAATATAACGCCCATATATGGTCTGGTGCACCCAAGATCGTTCTGCACATTCCTGATAGGGTACACAATCGGGCGTTAAAACTTATAGGCGAAAGAGACATTGTGAATTCCATTCATTCACTAGAACATCGGAGAAATGTCTCATGCCTCTCCCTGTTTTATCGTTTTTTTTATGAAAAATGCTCCAGCGAAATAGCCAGTTGCATTCCTCCCCTTCAAAATTTCACCCGCAATACGCGTCATGCTTCGAATGCACATCAGTTCACCCTTAAGCCCAATTTCGGTCGTATTGTCAAATATATAGGGATTCGTTTATAAGCCGAACGACACGAATGTGGATTAATCTACCAGGCTCTGTATTTCCCCATCACTACAACCTTCACACATTCAAAGCCAACGTGCACAGGCTCCTCCTCTGTTCCTCTTCCCCCTTTTCCTTACGCCCGTGCCCTGAAACAGTTTAAGGGTATTCATATCCCCTTCGGCGCGCGCAGATTATAAAAAACAAAAAGAAAACAAATTTTAGCCAATGGCCCTTAGTAATAATCGTATTTAAGCACCCATTTTTCTTAAAGCCGCCTTCAACTCCAAATCAGTTGTAATAAACAAGTACGTTACTCCTAAAATAGGAAACGGTTAAGGTTATTTTCTATATTATTCATGATGAAATTAATAATAGAGGACGGAAATTTATAAAAGAGTTATTGAATGAAGATACTACACTAATGCAGAATCTTTAGCTGAAAGTCATCTGTGCAAGTTCACAGTAACGAAAATGTGAAAATGAATCACAATAACTATTCTGAGTTTGACTTCTGCTAAATCTACTTTATTACTACGAACATTTTAAAAGAAACCTAACTAACGCGACTTTAGGAATAGCTTTTAGCATTTATTTTACTAAGTACCATTGTGTTTAATACTAGAAGACATTCTTGCAATTATACGTAATTCAGAAACAGTTTTACTTTCCATTTTGTTGCCTTAATTGTAATATTGTAACATAATGTAGCATAATAATTACGCTCCAAAAGTAGGCAACACATTCCGAAGTGTCTTTTCATTCGAGGTTCGTGTCCACGGTAAGAGACGGATTATGTCTAAGACGACGTCGCGGAATTAAGAGAGAATTATAACCGCAAGAGATTATTGGCTGCAGCTGTCATCTTGGAATTATTACATCAGAATTTTCTTGTTCCAGTGGTCGAAGAATTTGCTAGAAGTTTCTGGCTATCAGAAATGCGACTATATAAGGACAGATGGCGATCGAGGCAGGCAGTTGGGTTTCGAACCGCACGAAGATATTGAAAAAGTGATAATAGGCGAAGTTGTAATTTTGTGATAAATTGAAAGTTGAGAGTTAACAAGAAGAAGTAATTAGTTTGGATTTGTGAATTGAAATGAGATAAAGTGATTTGAGAAGAAAGAGACCTTGTAAGGAAAGAATTGCGAAGAACAGTATAGTGTGAACTTGAATTGTTCTATAGACTAGAAAATAAAGAACTAATCTCACATATGAAATAATAACATAAAATGCACTGCACACAACAGAATATGCCTTTTATTTTGTTTTTTCTTAGAAAGAGAAGAGAGGAGTTAAAAGAGTGAGCATATAATGCGCTGACATAAATATTAATTCTTTCATATAAATGGTGTTCGCAACGTGATCGAATTGAATAAACAAGTGCTTTATTTAAAGTTTTTGCGTAGGTGCTCACAAAATTCCTTAAATTTGATTGCAAATATTTTAACTTCAACGGAAGAGTTTGTCCCGAAATTTAAATTGCATTCGGAAATTCATAATAAAAGTTTAAACGTTATGTTCACACTACACATACACAGCATCTTCATTATTGTATCGTTTTTGGTTTGTTATGCATAAAGTATTTGCCATAAATGTGTAAAAACATTACAAAAATGTCCAATAATTAATTGTCCATTTATAATATTGATGTTTTTTGCCTATTTTGAGTAATAAAAGTGTAATGGCGAAACGTCAAATGTTGTACTAAATCAGAAGCTTTATTTGTATTGTGTGATATTTTATAATATCAGGTCTTGAAAACAAAATTCTGAAACGCCAGCTAGGAGTAATCCGGCTAAAAAAATTTAGTTTCTGACCAAAGCATGAAAATCTCTATTCTAAATTTTACTTCTATTTTCAGGAACATTCGCGTATGAATATATGTATGTAGATTTTTCTCCCCCTCTGTATATTTTACTCGTAGACTGGGGAATATCACTGACTTTGGGGAACATCACTATGTGGGGGCGAAGAATGCTAGTTGTGTAAATGAAATTTTGTTGGTGTAAAATTGGAGTTAAATTGATCATAAAGTCAGACACACAACTTCAGCTGACTCACACCGCTGGAATTCTAAACACTTCATATGTTCTCTTATTCGCAAAATGGTGCAAAATGCACTATACCGACTGAATGAAGTGCAAATTTTTAATGCACATGATTTTCAGGAAACAAAGTGGGCGTCCACTTTTATCATTTTGTTGTGACGTTTTTTAAGAACTGGAGAAACCTGAAGCTCTAATAATAGTATTAATAATAATCATCTTCACACTTAAAAAATGAGTGAGAATTTAATTTCAGTTTGCTTAAGTCAATTTTGAAAAATCGCACCGAATTTTGTTGTAATTATTCCTGGCCCTGGACTGATCCGCACATATACTCATACTTTGATGCTAGCAAGAACAGCGCTTGTTAATATTAGCCCTTCATAGTGGCAGTGGTAGCTGTAATACTTCTATCAAAAGTAAAAACATTATAACAAAAAAAAAAAAAAACGTATTTCAAAATCCCCCACTTGCAAAATATTAACATCCTGACGAGTATCCCCAGAATTTCATCACCAACACCAGACGGACTCTGTCCAACAATCTGATAATACGATTAAAGTAATTTTAAAATTGAAAACAATCCGAGCATGCCAACAGACTCGTAGCATTTACTTAGGCTTGCGTCACAAAAAAAAGGATTTTCGAATTTAAGCTGTTCACGGCCTGTGGTGATCATTTACCAACCATCAGATATTTTTCTACACACAATAACAACATCCCCAGCATGCTACACCCACCCTAATATGCCGAACAATAAAAGTATTATGCTAATACCACCACCCATCCGTACCGACATTCCTCCTGCAACAAACTCCACTCTATCAATGAACAACTCTCGGAGGAAAACAGCGCATCAGTATCAGAGTATAATACATGTGACACGTCGTTGCACGATGATGCGACAGGAAAACAATATAAACCAGATTCCATCGCAAACTCTCTCGGTATTGAAAGATTCCATAAACTCCGGTCGGAAGATACCTATTCCATATGGTAACTGTGATCCGATGGAGGCGAGGAAGGAAAAGCATGCAAAATGCTCTTAGTGTCACACTGAAAACCATTCCTCTCACCCCTGTAGTCTCTTTATTTGGTTTTCGATTCATTCTCCTGTAACAGAAGGACGAGTACTTGAAAATTTAGCAATGCGTACACGTGAATTGGATGGCAAATTAGAACATTTGCAAGGTTCTATGTCTATCTATCCTTTCTATATTGACACCTCTGTAGTGCAATCCACCGAGTTCTACATGAAAAAACAAACTCAATTTTGAAGCAAATTGAATTCAAATCTATATTCTAAATCCTCCGTATCACCTCCAGATTCATATACGCGTGAGTGACAGACTCCCTGATAAATCAAAGAACTCGCGAGAGGAAGTACTCGTATGTGTGTACAACATTTCGATTCACTAAGAAATATTGACACACACCGAAGTGCTTGAGTACTCGCTTAAGTAAAGCGATATTCCCGCAACGGGCGGTTCTTTGTTGTTCGACTGGATATAAAGAACACCCTTGCTCGTTGCTTAGTTGATTGGGATTGTGAGTTTTTACCTCATTCCTTTGATAGGCGCATGAACGCATGGGTAGCATCGTACTAATGCAAAACAGTATCATCTCAATATATTTTTTTTTTAAATATGGAACAGGATGGGAACTACGAGAGAAAAAGATGACAAAAGCTTTAACGAAAAAAAGCCATTATCCAACGAGACGAGTACCAGCACCCAGAAAGTCATCCAATACCCGCCTCCCTAGGCAACTCACAATCTCGGTGTGAACTGATGAGGATGTGCATACATTCAGGAAAAAAGTATTTAACAATGCTTGAAAAGCATCCGTCTCTGAAATCATTCGGGGAATGGAAAAAATTGGCACACCACGGAGTGGTATTTATTACAAACTGTAGAAGATTCTGTAGTATATACAGGGGCGGTTATTCGGTGCTTATTCGCCTTTAGGGCGAATCTATTCACATATCCATGCACAGAGATTTCGCCAGAGTATTTTTAAAAAGCCTATTTCTAGAACTGGCTCTAAAGATTGATTGGCTTCATGGAAAAAATTCACTATTTTATTTCACATTTTATAATTTTACAAATATTTCTGAGTACATTTCGGCCTACACCCTGAACCCAACCCTGCCTCATATAGCAAACAATTGAAAAATTAAAAAAAAATATGTATGTGTATATTAAAAAGGATATACACCGCTATAGCACTGTGGTATAATAGCTGCGAACAATTGCTGTCGGTTTACCAACACTTTTTTTTTCCTTCTTTCCTATTCGTCCTTTCATCCTTCCATCTGTGCTCCCACACCATAAAATAAAAATCTGCATGAGGACGTTCAACAGTAGTAGAACACAGATTGATGCAATGTTGTCTGTTGCGTTGCTCTGTGATTTGTATATTATGTTGCCTCAGATGGTTCTGATGGTGATGATGATGATGCTGATGGTAAGGTTGATGGTTGCTCTACCTATATGATTTACTTCCTTTTTGGAAACACGCGCCAATACAACAACAAAAAGTACCGACTACTCGACCCTTCTTTATGGGGAGAGGGTGGAATTTAAAATTGGTTCTCGGTTTTAGATTTAACACTCACAATGGTTGCTTGGCGGTTGACGGTCTCCGTTTTGTGGTATTCGGATTCATTTGATTTTAAACTGCCACTAGAGAAGGTGGTGATTACGCTAATTATAAGTTCGATTTGTGGTATCTGCTTTTAATCGTTATTTAAAATATTTAATCACGGTACTCGGATTATTTATTTGTAAATTATTTAAGTGGTTTTCTTATTCTTTGTGACTTTTTAAATAAATTTTAAATAATTAAAATTATCACTCAGTGTCAAATGTAAGTAAATAATAATTAACTTCTCTGTGATTTTAAATTTAGTGCATTATCTTATCTAAAAAAATTCAGTTTAAATTCATGGTTTCCGAGATTTCTACAAATCGCCGGCGGAAGATACAATGCATACATGTACTCTGCAGTATCTTTGCCAAATTAACTGTACTACAAGCTCGAACTACATCAAATTCTCGTCGTCCGGTTAAATGAAATTAATATTAGAACCCAACTAAATGAAATACAAGTTAAGTGATTGAATTCATCCCTTCTTCTACCACCACGAAAACGCAAATTTGAATTTATGTACCACTTGTAGCTGTGAATTACTTTGTCAAAATACAACCCCGGTAGTATACTCCTGGTAGGAACTTACGGGTGAAAATGATACACTTCAATATACAAACGTGTAGGTATGATACATGTACGCTTATAGGCCGACCAAACGCACGTTGGTACGTTGGATTTACATTGAACCCTTTGCTTAAATCATAATACGTTCGGCTACGTTTCGAATTGCGGGAGATTAGTGCTGCAACCCTTGGCTTTGAAATACCATTCGAAAATTTAAGGGATGTCGAGGTTACACGTTTGCTATTTACACCGTACTGTGTGTGGTCATGACTTTCATTACACACGTCTGAATATGACAAACTACATCGTTAAATATACGTTAGCAAATTAATCAGTGGTTTTGAAAGTGAAAAGTGAGGGTTAATTGGATATAATGGAAAGGATTTTAAAAACTGTTGTTGGTTGTTGGTGTTTTTAAATATAGTTTAATTAAGTATATTAAGTAAATTAGTTAAGGACTGTAAAAGGTTTTGTTTTATAAATGAGAGTAGTGCATGCATGTTCTTAAAATTTAACGTACACACGTTTTTATTTCCCGTCGCCAAAACAAAAGACGTACATATATAATTGTAATCCTGTTTGAATATTTCTTCATTTGCCATAAACATGATCTACAATAAAATGATTTTTTCGTCGTTTTTATTGTAGAAAATTACACTAATAATATATAGTTTGACATAAAGTGAAGTATCTTTTTTGGAGCAACACCATCAATTTTTTTAATCGAAATATTCCTATTTCGATTTTTACTCCAATTTTGATGAATTCTAAAGCTCATAAGTTCAATGCAACGTAGGGATTAAAAAATAAATAAATAAATATTTTGGAGCTATCAACCCACACAGAGTCCTACACTAGCGTTTCTCAGCCTTATGTGCTGTGAAACACACGAATAGTAGGGATCTATAGTTTTATGCCATTTTTGAAGGGTAACATTTGTTCGATTAAGAATGTTTGCCAGACATTCGGAAGTGGTGTGGCCTAGAAAACATTTTTGGTAATTTCTGGGATTCGAACCTTGATTTTACCGCTCAGTGATCGTGCACTTAGCCACTCAGCCGGGCTTTTATCCAAAATTGTCTGTTGTAAATGCCACGAATTTAGCCTCTTAATGAATTCAACAAACACAATCTATCATTAGGAGACCCAAAAACTCATGAATGAAGATTTGAGTTTGCTCGGATTATAACGTGAAAGATTAATTCGGGAACTAAATATTTTGTTAAAATTCTCAAAAAACCGCATATAGAATACACATAGTAGTGGCCAAAACAGAAGCAACTATACCTTCATCGTCCAGAAAACAGTGATAGGTTCACCTATTCCTTTTCTTATAAATCAAACAACTTAGCTGAAATATCACATACCTACGTCTGTAACTAAACCAACAAATGTGCAACATAATCAAGTTTCAGGATATTTACTCGAAATTCACGTTCCAAAGCGTGGTCTAATGCCATTTATATTGGCTACCACTACCATTGGAAAAATAACAAAATCAAAAAATCAAGATAAGGTACGGATTAAGTTGCTTAATAGTCGGATTTTGATGTCTGATAAAACAAATATTGACATGATATGAAACAGTTTGATCTTTATCATCAAAATGTAGTCGTTTAAATCCAATAACGAAATCATACAAATGAAATCATTATCTGTTTCTTTAATATTGTGATTTCGGCTTTGATGTTCAGTATTATGCTTTATGCTTTTTATTATGTATGCCAAATTAGTCCAAAACTCAACCAATTTTGTTCATTCACTACTCAGGTTGGCATATGAAAGCAAAAACTTGCTAAGTCGCATAACATTTTTGATATCGTAGAGTAACCAGGTGGATTGTAAAATTTGTAAATCCTGGAGCATTCATACTTGATTTTCGGTCTATTGTACTACCAGGCAGAACCTTTTTTTTCCATTTAAGGTCAGTTCAGTGGTAGGGCCATCAAAAAGAATTTACCAAAGAATTCTCTGAGGATTTGACAATACTTTTTTTAAAATTTTTTTTTTATATGTGATGATAATTTATGTCAAATATTTTCTTTCATTTCTTTTGTAACTTTTACAAAGGGGTTGATATGCTTAGGTTTGAGGATCTCATGGTCTGTGCTTCGAATCTGACATGCCCTACAGTAATGTTCACTTAGCCCGCAAAAGGGTTAGTTTTTATGAAGCTAGATATTTCTTCTCTATCTCTACATATTATGAAATTGAAAATGTTTCTCTATCAGTTTGCTTGCTGTCTGTCTGCATGACCGTCTATAACTCGAGAACCGCTTTACCGAATTCGATGCGGTTTCCTTCAATTGACTGAATAATTTTCCTGCACCTGCTCGGTAATATGTCACTACCGTCTGGACAGTGAAGCTGTATGTGTACCGAAGTCGGGTAAAATCATCAGTGCGGTATATTCAATTCGATAAGATGACTAAACTATAAATGATATGTCAAAATAGTGTATGAGAGTTCGCATAAAAAAGTATTGCATATGCGTAAGATCACTAGACAGCTAACAATTGGTGTATCTATTCTTATCGCTACCTTCATTTCATCATAAATCACTCAGCACTACGATTATATACATTTGATATGTTAAGAATTCATGAAAAAAATTGCGAAAAATTAAGAAAATTTAAAATGTTGAACTGGAGTTCATAATTTTAAAGTATTGTGTAGCCGTGTAGGTCGATTACGTTTTGTGTTTTATCTTTTCTGTTTGTTTGGAGATTATTTTAATATTTCGCATTTGAATGCTTAGCGAATGCACACGCCTCATGAGTACGAGTACGATGAGTATATTTTACATCCAAATCTCAAATTACAATGAAAGTCACCAGAAACTACGAAGTTAATTAGTTTTTCTCAGCGATTAATTGAGTAGATCACCCAATATTTTAACGTTCAGTTTACTTTCGTACCAAATAACTTGAGAACGGCTTAACAAATTTCAATGTGGTTTTATTTTATCTATTGGCTATTACTTTGGGAAAGACTGAAGTTATATTTAGTTATTGCGTTACATCAGAAAGCTGAACACTCAAGAAATGTATTTCACAAGTCTGGAGAAAATGATTTGTAAATTTGATATGAGGTTACAATTTAGATTTGAAATAAAACCCATTGTTTTTGATAAACTTCTGGTATTTTTATGCCAATATAATGTTGAGACATTGACATTAAACATGAACACTTTTCGGCATAGATCCTGCGGTAGTTAATAAATAACGCATCGAATCTCATCCTTTAGCTCTGGAATTGTTAGGGGTTCATTGGCATACAACTTCTGCTTCACATAACCCAAACGAAAAAATTCAACGCCGAGATATCTTGGATTTTCATGACCTCGAATTCGACAATTTTGTTTGTTTAAGTAGTCATTCAGTTAAAAGTAAGCCTTATCGCTAAAGATGATTTTGTTCGAAAAATTTCCATCAACTTGGTGGTTCTCTAACACCCAATCAACGAAGTCACGAAGCTGTTCGTGATCTGCTGGCATCGAATCCTTAGTCAATATGGTCTTGTAGGCAGCAGATGCAGATTTTTTGTTAAAACGCGCTGCGTGGAGTTGTAGGAAAGGTTCTATTGCTGGGAACGATGGCGAATGGGGGTAGCCGGATTGTCACTCACAGTGGCAATATTTTCGCGTGAGCGGCCACTACGATTCGATTGAATTTTCCATTAATTTCTTAACCTCGGAACGAGAAGGACGGTTATATGTATATATCAACATTATTTCGCAATGCGCGAATCGTGTTGCTTAGATTGTCCCCATTTCGGAGATACGCTTAATTAATTAATTAAAATGCGTTGTTTTCTCACATACCGCTCCATAATTACAAATATCAATGCTTAGTATTTACAGATATCAAATATCACTTGTTTATTTTTGACAGATCCACAGTACTGCCAGATTTAAATTGTAACCTCCAATTGAATCATCCTGTAACGGAGATACAATAAATAGTTGTATGAAAAACTTTTACGACTAGAGAAGTTGTATAAAAAAGTTCACAAGAACACATATCCCAGATTAATAGAAAACTCATAATAAGCATATTTAGATATGTATTGAAAAGATTCACACGTATAATATGGTTTAATTAATTTGAATGTAAATCATTTTGTTATTAGTATTAATTAAACAGTACTTTAAGCTTTAGATAATTTTTTTTTATATTTAATAAAGCTATCTCCATTAACTTTCAATGGGTGCCACTGTGGGTGACAATAAGCTTTGTCTGTTTGTTACGTTTTTCGCTTGTGTGTTCTTTTATTTCCTCGTCCTACACAGAGTAGGTGCATGGGAATTTGAATCATTATCAACTAAACTGTCAAAGCTTTTGACATTAAAAATACAAATTAAAAAAAAAAAATGAAAAGGAAAAAAAAAAATTAAAGAATGTGTTATTTTTCTGATCGTTGATTGTTTATTGTTATGTGAAAAGGGAAAAATACGATTGACAATAGAGCAGTGTCAAACATTTTTTCACGCAATTCATTTTTAGGGCTCTCATAGTTCGTGAGTAATTGTATGTGTAAATTTACACAAAATACAACTTCAGTTGTGAATACCCTAGTGCACGGAAATGAACGTTCATGACTTTAATTGTATATTTAACAAAAAAAAAAAACAATTCTGTTGAAGAAACTTCTGTCGGATTTGCAGATATATGTAGAACATCATAGGGTTTTTCTTACTCATGCTTAGAATAACTCATGTTTGTATGACAAAATATGCTAGTACCATTCGCCGCACATAGGAGTATTTGCACCGAAAACTTGGCCAAAATTATTTTCCACTCTTTTTGTAGTTGTTTTTGATTCAAATGTATAATGATGTAATAAAATATTGTTTTAACTTTTTTTTATCGATTTTGGATTTTTTTATTTAAAATCAAAGAAAAATTATGGGTATGTAGATTTTGCCATATTACTATAGTTTTTATTATTTAATGTTGGTACTATTCGCTGGAATCTATCCATGACTCTTCAACAAATGAATTTTCATTATTTTCAACTTCATCTCGAGACATAAGGGTTTCATCGTTTAAAGTTGTATTTGAATCTTCTGGAAGAAGCATTTCTATAGTGTTCTTCGAAAATGCTCTCGAGGGGGATTTTCTTGTGGAAGAAATTAGGGGATCAGAGCTCAATAACAATCTGTTTAGGACATCCATGTTACAATCTGACCTAGAAAACTTTCTTGAATAGTTTAACCTGTATCTCGTTTGACTTCCGTAACGTTTCTTTGTGATGCACTGATAAACTTACCTAAAGTGTTTGTGCATGACTTCGGCTGCTTCCTCTGATAGCTGACCTATTGGAAGCAGAGCATTTTCCATAATTATGGGTCTGTGCATTAAAATTGTATGCATAGTCGCAGTCATAGGGTGCCATGGATATAACTTTACATAAAGTTTTGCTGTATCCATTGTGTACAGACCAAATTTTGAGACATCAATTTTCTACTACTATCTACTAGACATTGTCTCTAAAATAATTTTGAAGCGGAAAATCAGTTAAAAATCTATTCCGGTTATTTCGGCTGCAGCTTCCGGATTATTAAAAAATCTGCGACTAATGTTTCCGTTACAGTATATTACTCTGGAACAGGATAGCAATCTTTTTTAGCTTTTTGGAGTATACTGTAACATGGAAATAAGTTTTTATCACTTGTAGCAATGATTTCATACTGTTTCCGTGATAATCCTGCCTCAACAAATATGGAAAGAACCTTCAGCGTTGACAGTTTTTCTTTTTTTTCCTTAATGCTATCACAGTATGCTTCTTTATACTTTTGCGCTCTGCCGGGAGATTTCACTATTTCTGTCAATAGTTTTGAAGCCACAGCCTTGCCAGAGTCTCTTAATTTCATCTGAGTGGCAAACGTTAGTTCTACAGTTTCAAACTCTTCTCGAATACCTTCTGTTTTTCTTCTCTTACTTCTGACACTCGATTCTTCGAAAGATTTTGCAGGTCGTCCTGGTCCAAAACTGGTTGCTTTATTTGCGAATTTAAAACTTCCTTGAAGCCACGTTTCATTATTCTTTAAAAATATATGCCTAATCCGGGGGGATTCTAACCATTTTCTTTTCAAGTCAAACAAAAGTAGCGCGACTTTTGGCTTAAAACGTTTTAATTGCTCATTTGAATAAAAAGCACTGTTTAGTAAGAATTTTTTTTAAAAAAATTAGCTTTTCCGTTATATCTCCTTCCCCACTTTCTTCCATAATGTTAAATAAATATCTCCTCGTCACAACCCTCATACCGGATGGCCCTAATAGTAACATTTTTTTTCTTTAAAAAGTTATGTATGGCATATGAGCATTATTTTAATATGAAGGTGAAATACTACTTCGCTTATAAAATTAAAAGTTGCAAATAGTTGCAGCTAATTCTCTTTGTATTGGGTTTAAGAACATTAGTGCCCAATAGTGCCCAATTATAAAACAAACTCATTCGTGATTAAAAAATTTCATAAAAATATGTAACTTTTTTTAATAGAATTTGAAAACAAAAAACCGCTAAATGTTTCATAAATGAATTTAAAATGTTAATACATACCCGCAGTAGAATATTGTTAACTTCTTATCACAACCAGCAAAAATCACTTGCTGAATAAAACTGACCGCGATAATTTTCACGAACAGAAAAATGCAACAAGTGCAACAGTTAACTTTGAACTGATTTTATCACACAATACGATCTCTGAGAAAAAAAAGCCGGTATAATATTGTCTCATGTAGATTTAGGATTCGCTTTTCAAACATTTATTTCTTGATTTTACTTTTCGAAAAATGGACTTTTGGCCGACTTTTTGCTAGAAATACTTCTATGTGCGCCTGCAGGACAGGTACGGATGCTGACACCTGTGCCACAGTATATTTTACTGCAAAATGCTCGACTCTGATCCAGATTATGTTTAATCTGCTGAACGTGAATCATCTAAAGAATTTTGTATTTCCAGAAACTTTTAAGAGTTTAGAATATTTCATTGCAATTTTATGCTCATGGTCTCTTATCTATAAGAAGGAATCTTCTGAAAAACTAAACTAACTAAAAATCATGAGCTGTTCCATAAATCGTATTTGGAATATTTTGAATCATTAACCGAACCTTTGTCCAGTGTGCCTATACTGTATGTAAGTGCATAATTATAAAAAGCATCTGCCAAGTAATAGTACAGCGCTTCCTTCGATTTAGATAATTTTCAGAAGAAACGACATATACACCAGACCAGGCCAACAAATGATTTGTGAAGATTTTGATGGGACAATTTACATACCAGACCAAACTAACAAACCAAATTTGGGAAGAGATCGAAGTCATTTTTAATAATGAGTCAGTATTAGTTTCAAAATTTAACGAAATAATAGTAATATAAAATCCAAACAATTACTTACCACCTAAGATTTTTATATAAAATCAGGATATCCCAATGCTCACGTATCCTGGAAAGATGATAAAACGACAATTAGAAAGCACTCTTTGACCAATATGGGCTCTTTTCTTTAAATCATCAGTGCATGTACATACATACCTATAGCATTTTCCGATTTAACAAAAACTACCATCACTAACAAAAATCCTACCATAGTTTTATCAAAGTGGATAATTGCTAAAATAATTTGTTTGAAAATTTCAAAGTCTACTCTTTCGCACTAACGAATATGAATGGATTTTCTTCTGATGAATTAAATATTCATCAAGTGCGAATCGTGCCTCGTACAGTGTGTTCCGTGCAGTTAGGTTAACAGTACCTTAATTTGATTCCTTTGTTAATCCGGAAAAGGAGTGTCTGTAATTGTATTTGTAACAGCTAGTTCCGAAGAAACACTTTTTGTTCCATTTTTACGGGTAAGGTGTGGGGGCAGGGTTTTACATATATTTAAATCATCGGTATTGAATGGGAAGCTCAAGAATGTCTATACACATTTTGATAAAATTTAGTTCATAAGTTAAGATTGGCACGTTCGTTGTCCTACCTGAAAATGTGAGGATAAGATAAGGATAAGTTTTGAAAATCTTCGAATCATCTTTCTTATACATCTAACTTAAGAACCTCTTAACGGTTTTACATGAAACTTGAGCTTTGAGTTAAGTCGATAGATGTGTTTTTTTTAATTGTTTATTTCATTCCACTCATACACTAACATAATTTACAGTTCTAATAAACTTAAAACTACACTATTATAATACCTAAAAGTAACTGACCTAAGGGGTGCACAATACTTATAATATGATTTTTAGAAAACTTAATTCTAGTGTTTTAATTTGAATCGATGTTTAATTTTAAAAACGTGGGGAAACCTTTTATAATACATTATTTTTTATTTCATAAAAACTAATCTAGGTGATATAAACTAAAACTATCTTAACCTAATTCTCGGGTCGGACCCTGATATGTGATTTCTGACCCGCCACTGAAAAGACCAATCAAATGAGAGCCCTGCTCAACCTAAGTGTTAGCCTCAACCCAGTCAAGCCACCAATATCTGTCCCTATTCAACCTGTCGTCGTTTACTGAATCCCGCTCAGGTATGCTTATGCAGTATCTCAAGTCAGCGTTACCTTCTCCTGAGTCCATCGGCTCGTAGATGATACGTTTATCTCTAGCCCTTCTAGCAAGATGGTAAATAATAGGAACGTTCAGTGAATCTGACAAATAACTATGTACATCCAGATACAAGAATGCTTCAGGGGGGATGTAATCACTCACCATAGTACTTTGAAAATACCCAGGGTTGGGATAAAATAAGCCTGACACAAGTTCGATTTCCGTAACGCTCGCAGACCGCGCAAAATGGTTCCTCACAAGATCTAGAATGACATTGTCAATTCTGGATACGCCGGAAGCATCCAATAGTCTCTGATTAGAAACATAATGGCGAAAATCGAAATGTGCTCGGTATATGTGGTTGTTTCATCAAAATCCGGTGAAGCAGGCGTAAGATATGATGAGGGATTTCAAAAACCATAGGACTTTTTATATTTTATATTGAAAAGTTTCCAAACTTACATTTTTTCGGATTTTTCGCATTAATGCTTTCGTGATGGAAGGGGGGCGGGAACATCACCCCTCGCTTGTTTTTGAGGTTTTTTGTTCCCAAACTCAATATATTTTCAATTTCCGTGAAACGCGCTAGCTTTCGTTTGATATGCCGCATGATGCGGTTATTTTTTTTTTTAGATACTATGCCCCCAGAAAATAATTGTGTAATAATTTTTTTTTCCAAAAATCTAAATTTTTTGGTTCATTACATGTCTAACGGTTCAAAAGTTACAAACATGTGACATACTGACGGACAGACAGACACCATGTTGAATCCATTAGTGCTCCGTTTTTTTTAAACAATTCTAATACGATATTAAAAACTGTTTCATATGTATAAGGATGAATTTTATTAGCATTTCTGTTAAATTCAAATGGAACGTGAAAACATGATGCTCACTTCGTGGAGTAATTAAAACAAACATCCTCAGTCTGTAATTGTTTTTTCTGCACTTGTTTGCTACAATTGATTTTTTTTTTTTACTTCTTCATCTCAACCCTTCTTTCCTTTTAAAGATTTCACTTCTTGCAATTTATATGCAAACATAAGAAATGAAAAGAAGGAAGCTGCACTTAATTGCCTCGGCAGCAAAGAAAAGCCGTGTAAAAAAAGTTAACTTTTACAAGAAAAGTTCTGCCTCCAAGTTGAATATTTGTCTGTCAACAACTTAAAAAGTCCTTGAATCCCTGGATTAAGCCAGCTTATTTATTCCCCATAAAGTATATAAGAGTTTTTATTGTCGTCGCATTCTGCCACTGAATGTCTCCTGTCATAGGTACTACCGCCGTTACCACCATCATCATCGTACAATGCAAATTTTAATTAACAAACGCCGCTGCTTAAAAATGTTATTGTTCCGTAATAAATTCAATTTTGAAACTTTTCCATTACCACCTCGAGGATGGATGTCCATAAATTATATATGGATCCTGTGGCGTATACTTAGAAGATATCTTAATTAACATAATCTAATTTGAATGAAACTCTTCTTATTTGACAAAATCATCGAAATGAAAGCCACGTAACTTAAGGACGCAGCTGTGTAGATGAGGAAAAGGGTGGCCGATGGTGGACTCTAATGAGGGCACTAAATGAATTAAACATCAAGCCAAATTTGTCTTTCTGAGGTAAAAAAAACGACCATCGACACCTCAATGTGTTACCAACAAAAAACTGAAATAAAGGATGCTCCGCACATCACATACAGAATGTCGACAGATTGAGGGACATTTTTTGGTGGATTGTATAGCTCATGTGGAAAATTTAAACAAATATGTGACAAAACCGAACCATGTTTGAATTCCTCAGTGGACATCCTAGAAGGTGCGATGTCTTAATTGTCATGCGAAAACCTCTGGAAATGTTTCTGTTCGTTTGTTCCTATGCGAGGATCTGAATTAAACTGATTAAAAAAAACCTTTGTGAATGAAAAAAAATATATATCTCGCATATCAAAGCGGTGACTTTTTTCTGCACTCGAAACAATGGCATAGCTACCCATACCGTACTGCATGCTGGACGGTATAAAAACCGACAGCTTAAAGCACTGGTTTTAAACTGCTGAAAGAAAAATAAAAATAATAATCCTTTCGGGACATAAAAAATACATGCAAAAAGAAATCCTTTTAATTATTAAAATGTTGTAAATAATTTACTGGTAACGGATATGCTAGATAAATAAATTCCGATTCCAACTCTACTATTGTGTTAAACAAACATTAAAGCATATAGAACAATGGACAGAAGGTTTCGGTTTTTGCTGTTTGCATTGTCCTAACAGATGCATGCAAATATCCCTAATGCTCTTAATTCACTTTTATTAGGAGACTGAAGATTCCAGAAATTTCTACGAAAATAAATCTTTTGTCTTGCTAACAAATCAAAAACAGCTTACAACTGTCTTAGAATTTCACTGCAAGTGAATTAGAGTGCATGGTTGTGGGAGGATATATGTACATTCATATATAGAGGGTTTTTTGATTCGATTGTATGTTTACCTGGAGAACTAGGAAATAAGCTAAAATGTAGATTTCATAAAAGAGAGTTCCACTGCAAATTTTCAAAACCAGCATGAATTCTCTTGAGCATCTTTAAAAGAATCAAACTTGAAAGTTTGATATTAGGTGTTATATTCTGTGTCCGTGTCACAAAAATTGTATTCTAATAAAAATGTTATGTGTATGCATTTATTTTTTCCTTGCTGGGACGGCACTAATATATAGTAACATTTTGTCTTTTATAATTTCAGGGCCTAAGTTCTTCAGCAATTTGTGCGCCCCTCTAATTCGGCTCACAATAATAATAGAAACATACAAGTTGTATTCCACGTCGGGATGAATCTGGGAATCCCACCACATTTTAAGTTTGGACTTAAAAAACCCTTATTTTGGAACTGATTGGCTGATCACTCAGTCACTCACTGATCGTCAAAACATGTAAGATACTTTCAGTGAACATAGAACCCTAAAAATTGGTACAGCGGTAGTACTTGAGGTGAGGAAGGGTGTGCCACTATGATAGGCACAATGTATCAAAATGTATACGGCACCTCCTTTCAAGATAGAACCTTGAAAATTTGATTCAGGGAACCAAAATGAGAAAATAAAGCTCTTAAATATGGTGTTTCCAAAAAAATGGCGGGGAGAGAGTATAAGGTCAACGTATAATCCAGATAACATTAAAAATTGGCACAAAGGTAGTACTTTGAAAAAGAACAAAAATGGGCGAAGAGAGGGAGGCGGCTGTATTTTATAAATGACATTTTTAATTGGACATTCACAACTATGTGGGCCATGTGGCCTATCATTTGAATTGCTTTCGATAAAACCCAACTTAGCTCAGTGCGACGAATGGTAGGGACCTACAAATTTATGTCGTTTTCGAGGGTAAAATTCGTTTGATTGAGAGAATATTATCATTGCAATGTTTGTCAGACATTCGCGAGAGGTGGGACCGTGGAAAAACTTTTTGGTATTTTCTGAGACTTGAACCTTAAGTCTACTGCTCAGTGATCGCACATTTAACCACTGAGCCACGGTGCCCCTATTATTAATATTGATTATATTTAATTTACACATTAAATAAAGGCATGACTGGGTAGCACTTACTTGCTCCATATGCAAAAAAAAATATCAAATTTAAGCAAAATTGATAAGAAGCGGAAAAATTAGATGTTTCATAAAAAGCTTTAAAAAGTTAAAAATCTTTTTTTTTACACATGTTCGAAATATGAATGCCATACCCTTACATATGTATGTCGAAAGTGACTTAAATATCAATTTTGAAAAAATCGTCTTAGCCATATCCGAGAAATAGCGAATTTTCGCAAACCCGCTAATAAACATAGTGACGTTATTCGAAATTTTGGCGAAAAACTTTGTATGCAGTCTTATTGCAAACGTCCACAATAACCGCAAATGTGAATTTTTATCGAAATCGTTATAGCCATTTTCGAGAGCACTTTTCTAAATTGGTCTTAAGTAAAGTAACGTTAGTTTTGAGGCTTGAATGCAAATTAAAATTTAGCCTCGGGGTATGAGCCCACATACTCCAAGCATGAACTTTAAAGTAAATCCATCTAGTTGTTTAGACTGCAGTCCTAGGTATGAATAGACAGACGGACAAACAAACGAATGAACAGTCATACATATATACATACACATATATATAATATGTATGCAAATACATATGTATGTACTCATATATGAAATTTTATGGAAATCGTATATATATTTTTTTTTTTGTTTAATCGGTATACTATGAACATACATACACTTTTATGAGTTTCTCTATTACAGTAAAACCAAAATTACTCAAAATCTCGAGAACAACAATTTTCACGAAACCAATACTTGAACTTAGGATTTAGGTATAATTTAATTTTCAGTTAAAAAGACAGGAAACATTTTGTTTCGTTATCTCATCTCCTTCATATGTATTCACTTACCCACTGTTTAAATAAAACCAATAAATTTTCCTTTTTACAGATTTCCTAAGTATGGCTGAAGATCAGCAGCGTCACCAAGAAGTCTCACCCTCTCCGCAGAAGTCGCCGCCAAAGGAACGTAAGAGCATTCATGAACTGCGAAACCAAGATTATGTCAGTCGCTTATTAGCCGCAACACCACCATATTTATATTCGGCGCCAGTGGGTCCAAACAACTTTTTCTTCAGCGATATGCTACGGTCTCTTGTTCATGCAAGGAATAACGAAAACGCGCGAAATCTTCAAATGCAACAAGCGGCAGTTATGGCCAGAAGACCCCGAAAACGTTCTTGCAGTCAACATAGACCATATTATGAGCACTTAAGGGAGCGCAAAGGAATTGAAGAAAAAGTTTCAGTCACGGAAAAACCACTAGAACTAACAAACAAGCAATTCTTACCCTTGACTGCTACAAAGTACCCTAAACCTGATCATAATCCAAAAGAATCGCTATGCAATAAAGCACCAAGTGACTCAAATACAACGGAAAGTCAAAACTCTTTGCAGGAAAATCCAGCAGCTGTTTCTCTACCACCGCAAGACTTAGTATTGCCTCCGCCACCACCAGTTTGGTACCCACCAATCTATCCTCCCTACGGTATTGATCCACTACATTTTTTCATCGATCTACGAGTGTCCGGGCATATCTATGACCGCAAAAAGGAAAATGTCTCCCCATTGGCTAATGCAGAAAACAATACTCTCCCGTCGACCGAGACTGATACACCAGGGAAGCACCGGCATGGATCTGCATTCACAGTACCGGTTCCACGAAGTGAATCCAAGAGCTCCACAGCAATCAACTTGTCATCTTCGTCTTCTTCTGCAGCAGAAACAGCAACCAAAATAGAGAACTACGCTAAGTATTATGACTTGGGTGAGACCAAAGAAAATCATCCAAGTCCAAAGAGCAGTGCTAACTATGTTCTTCAAAATCTACCAAGGTTATACAATCAATTTACTGGGACGAAGGATCTGTCAGAAGACAGCTCTTTTGAGAATGATAATAAATCTGATCAAGACTGTGAAGACCCTATTGATGAACATGGTTGTGAGGTTTACAGGGACAATTCGGCTCATATTGATGTAGAAATGATAGAATCTACTAAGTTTCATAACGATGGCGGCAGTAGTAGATGTGCAAGTCCTGATGATTGCAACGTTACACTCCAGAATGAATAGAGCTTGTATTTGACTTTTCAAGTTTGAGAATATGAATAAACGTGGTTAATTTAAATTGAAGACTTTCAATGTAGCTATTTCTCTAAAAGAGTGGCGGTAGATTGATTTTTACATCTTTAATTTTTTTACATCATTTCTTTTTTTTAAGAAAGCCAACAAGTCTGCGCCCATAAAAGTGACAAAACTTATTGGTGACAATTTTTTTTACTTCCCTTGGTTAAAATGTTCACGCTTAAAAAAATAACGATAATGATTGCCGGTCTGTGTGCCTGTCAACTTTAGAACGAATTTGCCTGCGGGAAAAAAATCACTCCCCACCCATTCTTTGGCACTTTAATCTGTGGCAGTGGTTGTTGTCAGGTGTTGATGATGAACCACCCGTGATTCGTCACTTCCCCAAGGGGGTGAATAATTTCTACACTTTTTGCTTCCACGCTTAATTGACGATGAAGATCTGAAAGCAATTTCATAAATCATTTACTGACATCGTTACTGAACGCCAGTAGGATTGTTACCAGGAACAATCCAAATTGAAAATAGGACAATTTTTTTTCACCAGTTTTTTTCAGGATATTAATTTTCTCTCCTACCGCTTGCATGTGCATATCTTCGGTTCTTTTATCAATCAGCTAGTAGGCGGCAGCTAGTGATTGCGATTTCAGCGAAAATTTCAATTCACTGCCTCTTGTTATGGTGAGCAATTCAATCCACATCGAGATGTGGATAATTGTTGCCGCTCGATTGAATGCAAGTGGATATGAACACTCCAGTCGGGAAAAAATTGAGATTTTTTAAGCTCATTGAAACTGGCTTCACCATTCGGCCATCGTACACCCCTTTTAAATTAGTTTAAAAGCCAATTTTACATTTATTACAAAAGGAAAGTGGCTTGTTGGAAGGGGTTGAAACGCAATCCCTTGAAGCGTAGTAGATAGGAATAATTTCTGAAATTTGTTCCAAAACCTTCAAAGCTAATTCATAAATCTTATAGCGACCGGTAATAATTCATCTTCTTGGATTCCTGTTCACTCTGTTTTTTTTTTCATTTGCTTATCCATCCTAATGATAATAAGGAGTAGGATTCGACTAAGAGAGTGATACTCTGACAAGGAATTTCATAAGATGTATTATTTCGTAAAAGGACACGGCTTATTTGCCGCGATAAATATCCCTTCTTAGGAATACCATATTGTTATGAACGAGGGTGGATGGAGAAGCGTACTTTTTTTCAGTTCGAATTTTAATACCCATCATTCTTCGCAAAGCTGTTGTCAATGCATAGCTACTACAAACGAAAGGGGATGGACGTTATTGTTGATTTTTAAGATTTATACTTTTTGTGAATAATCAACAACACACTTAGTGTAGATAAGTGTGTTGTGTGTTTGTGAAAAAAGCTGACAATTGATTGAGATTTTGAAGTTGGTTTTCATCGTCAACTGAAAGGTGCAAATTTAATTTCAAATAAAATAAGTCCTAACATATGGCATAGTTTCGAATTACTGGCGAGCAATTACTATATTGCAAAGAACATCAATTATGAGAAAAAGCTCCTCCCCTATCGCCTGTATTTCTTTTTTTTATTTTCGCTTATCCTGCGAGAATACCAACAGATGACGAGCTTTCTTTTATAACGAATTATATGCTTTAGCATCCCTTGCAAGTGTATTGGGAGCGCATTCTAATGCAAATGTGGGGGATATCTATGTCTACGCCTTCTTTAGCTGTAACGCCTCCCAACGAATGTTTGCGTACTGGTTTCTTATGGCTTTAGTCATAGTGTTTATAGCTTTATTTATAATATAAAGAATAAAGAAATTTAATAAAAAATATATTTATGAAGGTGTGAACAGTTTTCTGTACATATGTACCTACATAATTGCAAACAATCATTATTGCAAACAAACATATCATATTTCAATAATGTTACAAAAGTAAAGTTTAAAGTTTTAATTGAAAATAAATAAATAAATATTTTGGCGCTAACAGCCCATATAGAGCTTGGCCTGGCTTCTCGCAGCCATTTGTACAGTGGAACACGAATGGTGGAGACTAACAATTTAATGTGGTTTCCGAAGGGCAATTTTTTTTCTCTTGAAAGAAGATTGTCATGAAAACTTTACTCACCGATGTTTGTCAGACGTTTGTGAGGGGTGGTATTTGGTATTTTTCGGGACTTGAACATTGAGTCTACCGCTTAATGATCGCGCACTTAGTCACTGTAATTATTTATTACAAATTATTTTTGTGTTTTTAAATTCGTAAATAAGGTACAAGTGTATAAAATGAATCATCAGTTAGCATGTAATGCGAGGTCTACAGAAATTGTTTTTAGAAACAAATTTCCAGTTTACCATTAGTTGTAAATTTCGTAGCTAGTGGACACTGCGCTTAATAGTGATGCACTATCCTCTTTTCTGATTCTGGATTCCGCAATATGATGCGATTTAAGTAATTCCTTTTTTTTCGTGGTGATATAGTGATTGCGTGCTAAGTTTGAAGAACTTGCAGTTCGCCTTTTCGTAAACTAGGCTTAAATAGAGAAAATTTAGATGACAAATTAGCGTCAAATCTTACTGCACAACTAACTTTCTCTTGTCTTCAACTTAAATCCAATCAAATTTAACTCTAAGCGAAGATAATAATACTTTATTAACATTTCTGTCGAAAGCCAAACACACTCTTCAGAGTTTATTTCATTTGACAACCAATGTATCCCATTTATTCCGAATTAATTTCATCTCGTAAGGTAGTGCAAACGAAATACGTTCTGATTATTCCGAATGAATAAAAACCACAGGATGGAGTAACGGAATACTCGAAATGAATAAAGAAGCGCCCCCTATTTTTACAAATTCTTTCGCAGTGAAAGCCTAGTACGCTGTTAACATGAAACGAAACTACGAAATTATTACGAAAATATGGCAGCTGTAAGAAAATTTATGTTAGAGGCAATCTTGATGCTCACGAAGGATACGAACGCAGACGCAGGCGAATTAAAATGTGAACAACGTTGAGCATGCGATGGTGGAGGAAATCTCAAAGGACACGACGCACACGACACTTAATGTTCCCTCAATTTTCTTTCACTTGTTCGCTATTAAATTGACGTTTTTATGCACTCTGCTTTACTAGGTAATTTTTATTTTTTTTAGTCCAATTTAATAAATTTTTTATCATGAAATATGCAAATTAAGATTTTCCACCAAGAAACAAAAAGCTAAGAGAGTGAAATTGAAATTTGGATGCGTAAAAAGTTGAAAATGAACCAGCATTGCAACGTCGTGAGCGTCGCGTCCATCGTGAAGCCGTCGAGTTTGCCCATTTGTATATGTATGTTTTCTTATAACCCAATATTTTTTTGAGAGCTTGATGTATTAACGGTCGTGAGCGTAGGTCACGAACGTCGAGATTGCCCCTGGGGTTATCTTTCTTGTTGATTTTCAGAACGATTTGGGTAATATTTTATTATTATTTGTTATTATAATTATTATTTACAAGAATGTGAAGAGCATTATTTTGCGCGAAAATAAGTGTGGGGACTTTGGATGCCAACGCTACTTTTTCGTCGTTGAACGAAATTAATGCCATATTTGTCGTTACTAATTTCGTTTTGTTAAATTTGTATGGGAATTCTCGTTTCGTTTGAAGAACGTACTAGGCTGCAGATGGGTTATGAACAAACAAAAACGTGAAATGAATCCCCTTACATTATGACTACCGCAGTATATAAAATGTTAATTAAAATTGTTTCAAATTTATCCAAAATGCAATAAAATCTCACATAACATCCCTGATTCAATGCACGTGACAGGGAATTACTTTAGGATCAATCACAGCTATCTTCAGGCTGCACTCGTGAAAAAAAAAACACCTCGCAGGTTATCCGAAAATCTATTGCTGGCCGGAGTGTTTCGTAAAACTCAGATATCATTTCCCTACAAATTTATAAATCAAAATTAACAACTAACTACATTCAATGGCTGTTCGTATAATTCAGAAAATTGTAAGAAACGCATTTATTTATGGATACATTCTGTGAAAACTGGAGGTTCCCTCTTCCTCGACGTGCTCGTGTGTGACTTTTCTAAAGCAAATATTGAACATGCTAGTTTTTAATCGAAATTATTAATCAACTATAATTGTTTGTTTAAATCTTGTTTTTTATTTACGTATTTGTAGTTAAAAAGCTTAGGAATTAAACCCATTGGAGGGGAGAACGTGGCCCCAAAGGTGGTCAGTATTTTGTATTTGTTTTTACATAACAAAAAGAAAATTAAAGTACAATCGATTTATTCAATAAATAGAGAAAATGTATCATTTAAGTCACATCGCATATTCATAGATTTGCTTAATTAAAATGTGTTGTAAGAGCAATTGAGCATCGTTTGCGCGAGATAAAAATCACAATGAAATTTTTCTTAACCTCCATTCTTCGTCTTTCTGGCATTATGTAACCTCACCTCAAAACTTTGGGGTACATTTTTTTTAGAACAAAAATTAGAGAGAATTTGGTTCGTAATCGTTTCTTATATACTTGACATTCTAGGTCAATGCCCCAACTACAGGTCGAGCATATTCCTCAGCTGGCAAAAAGGTAACACTCATCCCCGGCGATGGTATCGGCCCGGAAATTTCTGCAGCAGTGCAGAAAATATTTGCTGCTGCTAAGGTGCCCATTGAATGGGAATCGGTTGATGTCACTCCAGTCAGAGTAAGCATGACAAAAAAAATGCACTATACACTGCTTAACCAAGCTCGTGACGTTATCTAGGGATCAGATGGAATGTTCGGTATTCCGCAAGCTGCCATCGACTCGGTGAACAAAAACAAGATTGGTTTGAAGGGACCGCTTATGACCCCTGTAGGCAAGGGGCATCGCTCGTTAAATTTGGCCCTTCGTAAGGAATTTAACCTGTACGCTAACGTGCGTCCATGTCGCAGTCTCGAAGGCTACAAGACTCTTTATGATGATGTCGATGTTGTGACTATTCGCGAGAACACTGAGGGCGAATATTCTGGTATTGAGCATGAAATTGTCGACGGTGTTGTGCAGAGCATTAAGCTCATCACTGAGGATGCTTCGAAGCGTGTAGCTGAATTTGCTTTCCAGTATGCTAAAGACAACAACAGGAAGAAGGTTACTGTAGTGCACAAAGCCAACATCATGTGAGTAAAATAGATTTCCTTAGAGAATTGCTCTAAATATTTTTTTTAAGGCGTATGTCTGACGGTCTTTTTTTACGATGTGTTCGTGACATGGCTGGAAAATTCCCAGAAGTTAAATTTGAAGAACGCTACTTGGACACAGTCTGCTTAAACATGGTTCAAGATCCAAAGAAATACGATGTGCTGGTAAGGAATTTGTTTCGTTTTCGTATCGATACGCTTTTACTAAAAAAAAAATTGTTTCCTCCCCAGGTCATGCCTAATTTGTATGGTGACATCTTGTCTGATATGTGCGCCGGTCTTGTCGGTGGACTTGGTTTAACACCATCCGGTAATATTGGTTTAAATGGTGCACTCTTTGAATCGGTATGAGAATCAAGATTTACATATGTATCTAGCAAACAAGGTTACGCATGATGAACTCTTCGCAGGTACATGGTACAGCCCCTGATATTGCTGGTAAAGACTTGGCCAATCCCACCGCTCTGTTACTGTCTGCAGTCATGATGCTACGACATATGGGACTAAATGACCATGCTGCTAAAATTGAACGTGCCTGCTTTGATGTTATCAAGGAGAGTAAATATTTAACGGGAGATCTCGGTGGTAAAGCCAAATGCTCAGAATTCACCAACGAAATTTGCGCCAAACTGAAGTAAACACCTTACAATTTGCTGTTTTAAAATGCCAGTTCCCATTGTTTTTTTTCGAATATACAAAACTTTCAAGAAACAGCAATAATGGTTACAATTCCAGAAACCTTCTACATGGAATTCTAGTTGTCAATTATTCCTTTTTTTTATTTTGTAACCTTTATTTATATGTAATTATATTTGTGAAACTTGATGTTTTTTTAGTTCGAATCCCTCCTAATGGTACTCACGCGCCAAGCAAAGATTTATTAAAATATTTTGTTGTTACGGTATTATTCTATTTTTATTTTTTTCAAGGTACCGCGACCACCCATTTATTATTTATTACTCTCCCTATTTGCGGTCCATTTTAACTAAAATAATTCAAACATGAAATACCAACAAAATTCATTCTTAGCAAAGTTTTAACCGAAGTAATATAAGTCTTAGCGGAATAGGATTATAATGCATACTACATGTTTTTTTGTGTAATCCTTTAAATTGTAAACAACACCTACAATAATGATTATTAACTACGCAATGCCATCAAAAATTGTTGACAAAACTTTATCTCTTGTGTTTTATTGTACATAATGTATATAGATATATATGTATACACATACGTAAATCTCAGACGAGTGAAATCGTATTCGTCTGGACCCATTTGAAGAGAATATTAATGGAAAAATCGATACATGACTTGGTGAACTAAAATACATGCATGTGTACTGGGGCAGTTCAAAAGCATAGGCCGAACACCGACTTCCAGATATCATTAGTGCTCTTGGATTTTATATTCCTTACGATTATGATGAAGGCACAATTCGCAAACAATTTTTAAAGGATTCGGATAATATTTAAGACTGCCTTACGATGGTTGATAAATAAAATAGCCTCTTGTAAAAATGGAATGTCCGTAAAAAACGCAAATGAGATGTGAGGAAATATGTTAAGATTTCGTCTCAACTTCCAGGGACATGACATATGTATGTGGAATTTTTCGTATGTAAAAACATTACACTGTGTAACAGCCAGTCGGATTTCCTTAAATTTGTTTGTGAATCATTTTTAACCAACAAAAAAAAATCCAATAGCACAATTTTGATGTAAGATGGAAACATGGAATAATACGTATTTAATAATCAAAATGGCCGCCACTTTGTACATCTTCTAACCCACAATACCACCTCTGCAATTCTACCCAAACACTTAACCCACAACACACACCACTAATAACTTGTCCAAATGAAGTTGTTGATAAATCGTACAGCTTTAACAAGAATGAAAGAGCGACAAGTAACTTAAACGTATCAGAAGTATACCCGGATGGCTCGAACATAGCCGGGGAATCAGTGTCTTTTATGCCAACCGGCCGATTGAATTTACAGAACATTTGGAACCATTCGTAACGGTGTTCCAGGGAGAAGTTTATGCTATAATGAAAACGATTGAAGTGATGTTCGAATCGACATTTGCTCGGACAGTGGCAGCCATAAGCGCGACTAATAAGGAAGTGCACAACCAAATTTTAGTCAACCGTAACAAAGTTCAACTCACCTGGGTACCGGGTAACGAAAAGAATGACGAACTATGAAGGAATGAAACCAAAAACAGAACAAACTCCATAAAGGCATATTAAAACTGCAATCAACGAACGGATACGACAGGATTTAAATAAATACTGAACAGATCTAAAAGCATGTAAAGTAGCCAGATCCATAATAAGGCAGCTGAATAACAACACCGCTAAATGAGCCCTGGGCTCAAGTAGGACATAGTTTAGATTAATGGAGGAGGAGGAAAATGTGAAACACATCTACTGCTCTGCAAGAGCGAGGTTAAGACAAAAGATTCAGGGGTCTCCAACAATACATGATCTAACACACCTCACCCAGAATGGTATCAGTGACATATTGGAATTCGCCATAAAAGAATTGGACTGTGGAAGACTGGAAACGCGTTTTTGGTTCGATGAAACAAAAATCAATCGATTCTAGTCTCATGGAAAGGAGTACAATTGGCACCGACCACAAGAAACTATCCAAAGGCACCAAGTTAAAAAAAAAACTGTCGAACTTGGTGGAGGAGCTAAGAGTAAATGGTGTGGTTGCTTCACTTGGTGGCATGTCGGTCCACTAATAAAAAAACGAAGAAATCATGAAGAAGAAGGACTACCTAAACATCTTACAGACCAATTGGATCGAAATCCAAAACTTTCAGACAATGAAGTTGCCAGAACAATGCCCGGATTTAAATCCCATCGAAAACTTGTGGGTTATTGTGAAAAGAAAGCTGGTCGATTTTGAAAGAACTTGGAGGAGTTGTGGATTAGAGTGCAGGCTGAATGGGTAAAAGTTCCTCACGAAAATATTGAAAAATTGGTGGAAAGCATGCCAAAACGGATTACAAGTGTCATTAAAAATAAAGCTTTATGGACAAAGTATTAAAGTTCATATAAAATGGACTTCATCGTAACGTGCAAAACTGAATACGTGGAGGCAGTGACACCTTTTGGGCTGTTGTGACTTTTATATTTATTATTTTCTTTTTGTAAATACACAGTTATTTAAACAATTAATTGATTAATAAATCTGAAAATTTGATTGAAATTCGTTTTTATTGATGCAAAACCATGAAACTCGAAATAATGTATCCAGTTTTGCTTGCCACTGTATGTATGTAAAAATCATCTTCAGCGACGAGGCCAATTTTTACCTTGATGGCTTTGTTAATCGTCAAAATTGTCGAATTTGGGGTTCAGAAAATCCAAGAGTGATTGTTGAGAAACAAATGCATTGTCACTGTTTGATGCGGATTTTGAGCTGGAGGCATCATCGGACCATTTTTATTTGAAAATGCGGCTGATCAGGCAATAACAGTTAATGGTGCTCGCTATCGCGACATGATAATCCAGATTTGTGTGCCTAAATTGTAAGATATAAATGTGGATGACATGTGGTTTCAGCAAGACGGTGCCACATGCCATACAGCCCGAGAAACAATTCAATTACTGCGTGAGTTATTTCCTGGTCGTGTATTTTCCTTGTTGGTAATCAGAATTGGCCGCCCAGATCATGCGGTTTGACGTCGTTGGACTTTTTTTGGGTTTTTTTGAAGTCTAAGGTTTATGCCAACAAGGTCACGACTATCCACAACAAATTCAGCCATATTTATGCAAAGCGGTCATGGAAAATTTCGACAAGAGTGCGTATGTATGTATGTGCAAAGCCGATACGGCTTCGATTACTTACCTTGTCGTGGTGGGAATGCTCAGTAGCATCTAGTGATCCTGGAGGGCGATTGCTCCAGGGTCACCCAAGCTGTAAGGTCTCCATAGGAAGTTCCGAAGCGAAAGAGTAATCAACCTGATACCAGTGGCGGTGTGAGCAAATAGTAAACCGTACCCAAGGATGCAAGGCTGAGAGAAAAATCAGTCGCTAACGAGCTCCTTCAGGTGCCCTGGCAAGGGCCTGTCGTAATTTGCCTTATCGTAACAGAACCGACTATGTTACGATGGACATATCC